>OX578141.1:86774504-86922004 GCA_951213105.1 Amaurobius ferox | reverse complement strand
AATTAAAATTTTATTTGAATTTTTTGTAAAACAATATCACTTAGAAAACTACAAAAAGTTGCACATATTTTTAATCATCAACAACACCGTGTATATCTGCTAGATTTTTAAATATGAGTCAAATTTTACTATATTGTTAATAATGTGTATCATACTTTCAAACAATGTTAAAATGTGAATTCGTCAATTCGTTATCGTGAGCTATTTATTGCAAACCCACTCTGAATTTTTAACATTTATTTAAGAGATATTGGTAGATTTTTGTTTGTTTTATTAGCACTCCTTATTTATACAACGATATTTTTCCGTAAGAGATGCTAGCAACTTTAAAGTAATTGCAGATGTTTTCCTCCATCAAATCGAACATTTTCCAGACGTTCCCTGGAGCTAATAAATATTACTTACACCACAAGTGGTATAAGTTATTTTCAGAGAATTGTAGAGAATCGCAGAGCAGTGCAAAGACTGGGCGTGGGTTTTCGTACAACGTGCTGTAGCCATTACAGAACCAACCCATCGATTAGAAACGTTCCCTAAAACCTGGATGTATCTATAGGGTTGAAATAATAATAAAATCTGGTGCAGCACATGACTAAAATTCATTTTTTCTTTGCTTATGTTATTTCAAACTTTTTCACCGAAAATAATACATGAAATTTGTGATTATTTAAAATTACGTCGAACTGACAGTTTTCAAATATATAATTTCATCTCTCTCTCTCTTTACTTTTTTAATACTATAACTTCCCTTTTCAATTAATTTAATAAAAATTCCGAAAACCTGATTATTTCTGGGTATATTATACACGAAAATTGTTGAAGTTTTATGCCCGGCCACACAATTCGTTACCATAAATCCTTGGGTTGGTCGTGTGGTCTGGGCCTTCAACACAGTTTTGCTGCATAACGGGTTTAACAAGCATATTTTGGAGTATTATTCTGCTCGTTATAACCGGGTACTGTTTATGCATGTAATAAATCAACTGGTTATTTCATTCTTTATATAAAAGTTCATTATACATGGGCATTGCACGTACTCCAAGTTTTATATTTGCCTCTGCACTTATATATTCATACTTGTCCCGATACCAATTTCCTATTTTTTTCCTTTTACCTTAGATAAATCAAGAAATCAAGTTTATATTCGGCAGCGGTAGGAGACACATTGATCGGGTCGTTCACCGTATGATGTCAACAAAAGAAATCAGAATATTTCTTCTATTTCTTGCACCCAGCTTCACAAGAAAGAAAGAAATATCGTGCCTCCAGATTCATGGCATCATAAATACATACCGCGTCGTGTTTATGAGATCTATAAGCAATCGAAAAAGCACTTTCTGGAAGCTATTATATTTTCTTCGTCTACGTTTCGATCCATTCGTACCCACTAGGATGTGTTATGTGGTCTTATAAAGTACACTTTTACCTATGATGTGAGCACGTGAGAATTTAAGTATCCTAACGAAAGTTTAATTCTGGAACATTTAGTTCTTAACACAGTTCATTTTTGCTTATCGAAATGAAAGGCATTTCAATAAGCAAAAGTAAGAAGCTGAACAAATTTTACAAAAGTAAACCTGACTTTTTAACAACAAATTTTGACTAAAAGTAACAACAAATATTGAACAAATTTTGACTAAAAGTAACAACAAATATTGCGCAAATTTTGACTAAAATTAAGCCACACATTTTCTATAGGTTTACATGTGAAAACTGAAACATGTAATTAGAGGAAAAAATGTACTTTTTAGCTTGAAATTCTCTGCCGTATTTGATAAAATTACGAAATGTATGTCAGACTAAAAATATATGCTTATAATAGACTAAAAATATATGCTAAAAATATATGTCGAAATGATGTTAAAGTACTCTTCAATCTTTGGTTCGTCAATATGTTAAGGTGCTTAAGAGGTACAAAATCCAATTACGCAGAGCCTCGCTAGCTTGATGAAAATATAATTTTATGACTAAATTTAACTCCAGCAACAATAAACATAGGAATTAATTTTCTATCTCGCGCACAAGTAACTACTACCGCAAAAGTTGATTCCACCAGTTTCTAGAGAGTTGATGCGCTTTCGTCTCAATTTGTAATTACTGTTCTTATTTTAAATCGTGTTATATTTTAAGGACAGTGAGATTATTCGCTACATTCGTCATTTACATAGTATGTCAGTTTGAAATAATATGGCAATGGTTATGTAGTCAAACTCGCTAAAACAAATTTTTAAATAATGAATTTAAAGGAATAAAGAGTAAAATTTCTATTTATTATTATATTAATACTCTTCGTAATTTATAACAAATTTACAGTTTTAAAGAAGTATCATAGATCCTTATAATTTTGTTATAAACAGATATGGTTTCATTTAGAAAGTAGGAAATAACAAGAAAGATCAATCATGCTTAAAGCATTGATTATGAAACACTTTCCAACTTCTTCAATGCAATTTTATTTAAACATGTCTAAAATTCAATACATTCCTCGGTAATATTTTAAAACTTATCACAATACTACATTAATTTATTATATTTGAAAACTTAAATCTTCATCGAATAAAATGAACTTCATTCAAATGACGGCATTGAAATATAAATTGCCTGGTTTAAACATCTCTAAAATAAGATACATTCCTCGGTAATAATTTTAGAATTATCATAATACTACCATAATTTATTATATTTGAAAACTTCTTCGAAAACAACTGAAATTCATTCAAATGACGTCATAGAAAAAATAACATGCCTGGCTCTCTCTATAAAAGCAGCATTTCATTCATAAATAATTTTCAATTCATGTCATTCATCACAATACTACAATAATTTATTTTATTTAACAAGAAAGATCAATCCTTAAAGCATTGATTATGAAACACTTTCCAACTTCAATGCAATTTTATTTAAAAAATCTAAAATGCAATACATTCCTCCGTAATATTTTAAAACTTATCACAATACTACATTAATTTATTATATTTGAAAACTTAAACCTTCATTGAAAAAAATGAACTTCATTCAAATGACGGCATTGAAATATATATAAATTGCCTAGTTTAAATATCTCTAAAATGAGATACATTCCACGGTAATATTTTCAAAACTATCATAATACTACGATAATTTATTATATTTGAAAACTTCATCGAAAACAACTGAAATTAATTCAAATGACGTCATAGAAAAAATAACACGCCTGGATATCTCTATAAAAATAGCATTTCATTCATAACTTTTTCACATTCATTTCATTCATCACAATACTATAATAATTTATTTTATTTAAAAATTAAGACCATGGAGCTATAAGTAATTAAACTCTATGCGTAAAACTTCATCGAAAAAAATCGGCCTTTTCTTTGTAAAATCAATGAATATTTCATTCATATCAGCTATGCAAACTCCATGAACTAAATGATTTTGTGTTAAAGAAATAGAGCAATTCTAATACAACTCATTCTACATATTTTGCTGTTTACATTTTACATAAGTGAAAAATAGGCTTCGTTGTTGAAATAATCAAATTTGGATGAGCATTTAAACTCAAATATATTGTAATTGCGTTGTTTCAGTATGTAGATACACAGAATTTAAGCAAAAGTATAGTAGTTTTAGGACGGATACAACACTCAATATGAATTAAAAAGAACTTAAAAAATCACGATTTTGAAACACGATGGATGCCATATATCATTTTGAAGTGGGTCATGTGATCTTTTCATATTATGGTCACGTGATCGTTTCATATAAGAGGAGTAATTATTATTTTAATTTTTATTTAAAAAACTACTGAATATATTTCGCTGAATTTTTTTTTATTTATTTTATGAAACAATTTGAATATTACCTAACATTTTCGAAGCAATTTGTGAATTTTAAATTCGCTTAAAAAATGTTTGAAAAATTAGGTCCCGTAGGTCTCAATGTATTTCATCTTTTCAACCCGGGTTCAATCCAAAACTAATTGGGTGATATTATTCATTTATATTCCCATAGGTACTACAGACCGTTTGAACAACATACTAAAATTTCATTTTGATTAAGTCATTTTTACGGCAGTTATCGTGCTAACGGACAGACAGACAGGCGGACAAAATGAACAAAGTCATAAACACTTTTCAACTTTGTTGTAAAGTGTTAAAAATTAAGACCATGAAGCTACAAGTAATTAGACTCTATGTGTAAAACTTCATCGAAAAAAATCGTCCTTCTCTTTGTAAAATCAATGAATATTTCATTCATATCAGCTATGCAGACTCCATGAACTAAATGATTTTGTGTTAAAGAAATAGAGCAATTCTAATACAACTCATTCTACATATTTTGCTGTTTACATTTTACATAGGTGAAAAATAGGCTTCGTTGTTGAAATAATCAAATTTGGATGAGCATTTAAACTCAAATATATTGTAATTGCGTTGTTTCAATATGTAGATGCACAGAATTTAAGCAAAAATAAAGTGGGTTTAGGACGGATACAACACTCAATATGAATTAAAAAGAACTTTTAAAATGACGATTTTGAGACAAGATGAATGCCAAATATCATTTTGAAGTGGGTCATGTGATCTTTTCATATCATGGTCACGTGATCACTTCATATAAGAAGTGTAATTATTATTTTAATTTTTATTTAAAAAACTACTGCATATATTTCGCTGACTTTTTTTATATATTTTATGGAACAATTTGAATATTACCTGAAATTTTCGAAGCAATTTGTGAATTTTAAATCCGCTTAAAAAATGTTTAAAAATTTAGGTCCTATAGGGCTCAATGTATTCCATTTTTTCAACCCGGGTTCAATCCAAAACTAATTAGATGATATTATTCATTTATATTCCCATAGGTCTTACAGACCGTCTGAACAACATACTAAAATTTCATTTTGATTAAGTCATTTTTACGGCAGTTATCGTGCTAACGGACAGACAAACAGACAGAATGAACAAAGTCATAAACACTTTTCAACTTTGTTGTAAAGTGTTAAAAAAGACAGTAGGATAAGGAACTGTTTAAAACCCTATACTACCGTTCGCAAGTAGAAATTTTTCCTAGTATTAAAACTATAGAAATAAATATATTTACAGAAATAAAGGTCAAAATTTCCACTAAGATATTAATACTCTTCGTAATAATATAACGAATTTACTATGTTAAAGCTGTTTCTCATAAATCCTTACAATTTCGTTATAAACAATTTGTATTTAAAAATTAAGAAATAAAAAAGATAATAAGAAGAGGTTCTATTTAAAGCTCTATGACCTCTTACAAATAATAATTTTTCAAAATTCTATAAATAAAGCATTTATGCAGATATAAAAATACATTAACATTAAATTGTAAAAGTACAATGATGCCTTAACATATAACTTATTTAATATTAAAATCGAACTCGGACGTCTTAAATTGCATTGAAGTTCGATGGCAGCTACATCCACTTAGGCCATGTAAGGAGTGTTCCTTTCGCTACAACAAAAGTTGCTTTAGTTTAGGTGCCAGTGGAAGGTCGAAAAACTAATTTCATCTCAGAAACTCGGCTCAAAGTAGCAATCGAATCAGGGCGTCTTGATTCGTCCCGAGTTATGCTACAACTTCATCACACCGTGAGTGTTGGGAAATACTATATTGTATTACCTTACAAAGTGCGGTATGAAATTAAACATTAATGCTACAAAATTAAATTTTTAAAGCAAATCAATATGCAAAGTATTTAATCAAATTTTAAAATAATGCCTTATCTCAAACACGATTCATCCTAGTAACTGTGGGTATTCGTTCTATTTTACAAAATAAAAAGGCACGACACTTTATAACATGATACTCCGAAATCGCCTTTTCATCCTAATAAGTGTGGGTATTCGTTCTATTTTACAAAATAAAAAGACACGACAGTTTATAACATGATACTCCGAAATTGCCTTTTCATCCTAATAAGTGTGGGTATTCGTTCTATTTTACAAAATAAAAAGACACGACAGTTTATAACATGATACTCCGAAATTGCCTTTTCATCCTAATAAGTGTGGGTATTCGTTCTATTTTACAAAATAAAAAGGCACGACAGTTTATAACATGATACTCCGAAATTGCCTTTTCATCCTAATAAGTGTGGGTATTCGTTCTATTTTACAAAATAAAAAGACACGACAGTTTATAACATGATACTCCGAAATTGCCTTTTCATCCTAATAAGTGTAGGTATTCGTTCTATTTTACAAAATAAAAAGACACGACAGTTTATAACATGATACTCCGAAATTGCCTTTTCATCCTAATAAGTGTGGGTATTCGTTCTATTTTACAAAATAACAAGAAAGATCAATCATGCATAAGCATTGATTATGAAACACTTTCCAACTGAAATGCAATTTCATTTAAAAATCTCTAAAATGTGATACATTCAGTGGTGATATCTTTTACATTATCACAGTACTACAGTAATTTATTATACTTAAATATTTAAAACTATATCGAAATATAAATCATCTGATTCTCTATGCAAAATCAATGAATATTTCATTCATATAACTTGTATTCCAGACTCAAGAGCTAAATAATTTTGTGTGAGAAAAATTCAGCAATTCTTATGTAATTCACCTTACAATCGCTTGAGATATTTGCATTCTGCATATGTTAAAATTAGGCTTCGTTAAAGAAATAATAAAAGTTTAGGGATCATTTAAAATCACAACTATTGTAATTGCGTAGGCACGGAATTTAGATACACAGATAATACACAGATGCACAGATAATACATATGTGTGCGTGTGTATGTATTCAAAGTATTGGAATCGTGCCGGAGATCGGAATTCGAATTTTCGAAGGAACTACACGTTTTGGGACTTCTAGAACACAAAAAAACTATTTTTAGGAAGACATCTGTGTGTGTAAGGGTGTATCTGTGTGTGTTTCTGTGTGTCTGTGAGGATATTGCATCCACTCTAACTGAAAAACTAATGGACCGAATTTAATAAAATTTGGTAGGTAAGTTTCTTGTGGGAAAACCTGATTTTCATTTGATTATAGTACGATTCGTAATAAATGAATCTGTCTTCTTTGCGAAATGGACGGCAGAAATTGCCTTTATCCACTCTAGCTAAAAACTAATAGACCAAATTTAACACAATTTGGTGTATAATATTTCAATAACCTACAAGTGATTTTTATACCAAATTTAACAAAATTTGTTATATAAATCACTTGTAGGTTATTCTAGCACGATTCGGGAAAAAGGAACGGGCTGTTTTAGCGAAATGGCCCGCAAAAATAGTTAAATATAAAAATAAAAAACTACGTGTGTTCAATTATATCAATTAAATTCCTATTTTATACTTGATGTTTAACAACAAAAAGAATAAGACTAACCCCATTACTCTAGGACTAGCCGTTCTTGAGATATATTAGTTTTTTTGCGTTTACGCTACGCCACCTTTGACAATAAGTCCATCTATCAAACGAGAACCACATTTAAGTTTAACGTGCAAATTCAATGTCATTTAAAATACTTATGGCTGTTATTTTGTGCAGATAAACCCAAATTATTATTGAAGAAATAAAGAGAACGTGAATATGAGTCCGCAGGGAAAGACATGTGCTGTCCACATCAGAATTTTTAACAATATTACAACAATGATTTATAGAAGTAAACGGGGATTATTTGCAGACCATTTCGAAAAAAATGTAGGATCTATATTTAAAGATCCACCAAATTGTTGTACAATAAAATGTTCTACAAATTTAAGCTGTGTACCAAATTTTAACTCTCTAGGACGTAAGAAAGTTCATTAAAAACGCTATCAAATAAGTATATCATGAAGAGTTATATAAAATTAAAAAAAAATTGAAAAATTGTTATCTACAAAATTTATTTTAAAATGTGAAGCCTCTCTCATATACAAAATAATTAAACTCTTGGAAAGATATTTATTATATAATATATCTATTTTTTCTTTCTGGAGGATATCGCAAAAGTCAGAATTTAATTTAATTCGTTTTTCTCCCTATATTAAATAACTCTTTAATTAAAAAACTACCTAACATATTTTACTGAAATTTTTTTTATATTTTTTATGGGATAATATAAATATTTCCTAAAAATTTCGAAGAAATTTGTGAATTTTAAATGTGCTTAAAAAATGTTTGAAAAATTAGGTCCCATAGGGTTCAATGTATTTCATTTTTTCAACCAGGGTTCAATAAAAAACTAATGGGGTGATATTATTTATTTATATTCCCATAGGTCACACAGACCGTCTGAAAAACATACTAAAATTTCATTTTGATAAAGTCATTTTTACGGCAGTTATCGTGCTAACGGACAGACAGACAGACAGACAGACAGACAGACAGAATGAACAAAGTCATAAACACTTTTCAACTATGTTGTAAAGTGTTAAAAAGGCACGACAGTTTATAACATGATACTCCGAAATTGCCTTTTCATCCTAGTAACTGTGGGAATTCGTTTTATTTTACAAAATAAAAATCGGATGTGGGCAGCACATGACTTTCTCTGCAGACTTATATTCAATATCTCTTTATTAACACTTTACAACAAAGTTGAAAAGTGTTTATGACTTTGTTCATTCTGTCTGTCTGTCTGTCCGTTAGCACGATAACTGCCGTACAAATGACTTAATCAAAATGAAATTTTAGCATGTTGTTCAGACGGTCTGTAGGACCTATGGGAATATAAATGAATAATATCACCCAATTAGTTTTGGATTGAACCCGGGTTGAAAAAATGAAATACATTGAACCCTATGGGACCTAATTTTTCAAACATTTTTTAAGCGGATTTAGAATTCACAAATTTCTTCGAAAATTTTAGGTAATATTCAAATTGTTCCATAAAATATATAAAAAAAATTCAGCGAAATATATTCAGTAGTTTTAAATTATAATAATAACACCTCGTATATGAAGCGATCACGTGACCATGATATGAAAATATCACGTGACCCACTTTAAAATGATATATGGCATCCATCTTGTCTCAAAATCGTGATTTTTAAAGTTCTTTTTAGTTCATATTGACTGTTGTATCCGTCCTAAAACCACTTTATTTTTGCATAAATTCTGTGCATCTACATACTGAAACAACGCAAATACAATATATTTGAGCTTAAATGTTCATCCAAATTTGATAATTTCTACAACGAAGCCTATTTTTCACATATGTAAAATGTAAACAGAAAAATATGTAGAATGAGTTGTATTGGAATTGCTGTATTTTTTTAAGACAAAATCATTTAGTTCATGGAGTCTGCGTAGCTGATATGAATGAAATATTCATTGATTTTACAAAGAAAAGGACGATTTTTTTCGACGAATAGAGTTTAATTACTTGCAGCTCCATGGTCTTAAATTTCAAATAAAATAAATTATTATAGCATTATGATGAATGACATGAATGGGAAATTATTTATGAATGAAATGCTGTTTTATAGAGAGAGCCAGGCGTGTTATTTTTCTATGACGTCATTTGAATGAATTTCAGTTGTTTTCGAGGAAGTTTTCAAATATAATAAATTATCGTAGTATTATGATAATTCTAAAATTATTACCGAGGAATGTATTACATTTTAGAGATGTTTAAACCAGGCAATTTATATGTCAATGCCGTCATTTGAATGAAGTTCAATTTTTTCGATGAAGGTTAAAGTTTTCAAATATAATAAATTAATGTAGTATTGCGATAAGTTTTAAAATATTACCAAGGAATGTATTGCATTTTAGACTTGTTTAAATAAAATTGCATTAAAGTAAGAAAGTGTTTCATAATCCATGCTTTAAGCATGATTGATCTTTCTTGTTTTAATTACATTTAATTCACTTTTAATACAATTTTCGTTCTCATTTGATAACTGGACTTCTTTTCAAATGTGGCGTAGAGAAAATACGAAAAAACTAACGAGAACGGCTAGACCTCGAGAACGGCTAGACCTAGTGTAATGGGGTTGGTCTTATTCTTTTCTTCGTTAAAATTTACGTATTAAACAAGCATTTAATGGATATATTTGAGCATACGTAGTTTTTTATTATAGATTTTGGCGATTTTTGAGGGCCATTTTGTAAAAAACCGCGGGTTCTTTTACCCCGAATCGTACCCAAAACTAATCAGCACCAGATTCGCCCACAAGTGACTTACCTACCAAATTTTATAAAATTCGGTCAATTACTTTTTCAGTTAGAGTGGATACAAAATTTGCACAGACAGACACACAGACAGACAGACAGACAGACACACAGACACACACACAGACACACAGACACACAGACACACACACAGACGTCACGCTAAAAATAGTTTTCTCGTATTCTAGAGGTCTCGAAACGTGTAGATCCGTCGAAAACTCGAGTTGCGATTTTCGGCATGATTCCAATACTTTCCCTATACATTACAATGTATTGCAGGGAAAGTAAAAATCTGATGTGGACAGCACATGACTTTCCCTGCAGACTTATATCCACGTTCTCTTTATTTTAATTAAATTTATTTCACTTTTATTCAATTTTCGTTCTCATTCGGTAACCGGGCTTATTTTGAAAGGTGGCGTAGGGAAAGTACGAAAAACTAAAATATCTCGAGAACGGCTAGTCCTAGTGTAATGGGGTTGGTCTTATTCTTTTCGTCGTTAAACATTACGTATTAAACGGGCATTTAATGGATATATCTTAGTATACCTAGTTCTTTAGTTTAGATTTTGAAGATTTTTGCGGGCCGTTTTGCAAAAACAGGCAGGTTATTTTTTTCCGAATCGTACCAAAATCTAATCAGCACCAGAGTGACCTATACGTGACTCATCTACCGAATTTTGTGAAATTCGGTGCATTAGTTTTTCAGCTAGAGTGGATACAAGCTTTTGCGGGCCATTTCGCAAAAAAAGGCGGGTTCTTTTATTCCGAATCGTATCCAAAACTAATCAGCACTAGCCCCGCCCACAAGTGACTTACCTACCAAATTTTGTGAAATTCGGTCCATTAGTTTTTTAGTTACAGTGGATACAAAATCTGCACAGACAGACAGACACACAGACAGACAGACAGACACACAGACAGACAGACAGACAGACACACGCACAGACGTCACGCTAAAAATGGTTTTTTCGTATTCTAGAGGTCTCGAAACGTGGAGATCCGTCGAAAACTCGAGTTGTGATTTTCGGCATGATTCCAATACTTTCCCTATACATTACCATGTATTGCAGGGAAAGTAAAATCTGATGTGGACAGCACATGACTTTCCCTGCAGACTTATATCCACGTTCTCTTTATTTTAATTAAATTTATTTCACTTTTATTCAATTTTCGTTCTCATTCGGTAACCGGGCTTATTTTGAAAGGTGGCGTAGGGAAAGTACGAAAAACTAAAATATCTCGAGAACGGCTAGTCCTAGTGTAATGGGGTTGGTCTTATTCTTTTCGTCGTTAAACATTACGTATTAAACGGGCATTCGTTCTCATTCGGTAACCGGGCTTATTTTGAAAGGTGGCGTAGGGAAAGTACGAAAAACTAAAATATCTCGACAACGGCTAGTCCTAGTGTAATGGGGTTGGTCTTATTCTTTTCGTCGTTAAACATTACGTATTAAACGGGCATTTAATGGATATATCTTAGTATACCTAGTTCTTTAGTTTAGATTTTGAAGATTTTTGCGGGCCGTTTTGCAAAAAAAGGCAGGTTATTTTTTTCCGAATCGTACCAAAATCTAATCAGCACCAGAGTGACCTATACGTGACTCATCTACCGAATTTTGTGAAATTCGGTCCATTAGTTTTTCAGCTAGAGTGGATACAAGCTTTTGCGGGCCATTTCGCAAAAAAAGGCGGGTTCTTTTATTCCGAATCGTATCCAAAACTAATCAGCACTAGCCCCGCCCACAAGTGACTTACCTACCAAATTTTGTGAAATTCGGTCCATTAGTTTTTTAGTTACAGTGGATACAAAATCTGCACAGACAGACAGACACACAGACAGACACACAGACAGACAGACAGACACACAGACAGACAGACAGACAGACACACGCACAGACGTCACGCTAAAAATGGTTTTTTCATATTCTAGAGGTCTCGAAACGTGTAGATCCGTCGAAAACTCGAGTTGTGATTTTCGGTATGATTCCAATACTTTCCCTATACATTACCATGTATTGCAGGGAAAGTAAAAATCTGATGTGGGCAGCACATGACTTTCCCTGCAGACTTATATTAACGTTCAATTTATTTTAATTAAATTTATTTCACTTTTAATTCAATTTTCGTTCTCATTCGGTAACCGGACTTATTTTCAAAGATGGCGTAGAGAAAATACGGAAAACTAAAATATCTCGAAAACGGCTAGTCCTGTTGTAATGGGGTTGGTCTTAATATTTTCGTCATTAAAAATTACGTATTAAACGAGCATTTAATGGATATATTTGAATATACTTAGTTCTTTAGTTTAGATTTTGAGGATTTTTGCGGGCCATTTTGCCAAAAAAGGCAGGTTATTTTTTTCTGATTCGTACCAAAATCTGATCAGCACCAGGGTAACCCACAAGTGACTCATCTACCGAATTTTGTGAAATTCGGCCCAGTAGTTTTTCAGTTAGAGTGGATACAAGCGTTTGCGGGCCATTTCGCAAAAAAAGGCGGGTTCTTTTATTTCAAATCGTATACAAAATTAATCAGCACCAGACTCGCTTACAAATGACTTACCTACCAAATTTTGTGAAATTCGGTCCATTAGTTTTTTAGTTAGAGTGGATACAAAAGACAGACACACAGACAGACTCACAGACAGACTCACAGACAGACACACAGACAGACACACACAGACGTCACGCTAAAAATGTTCTTTTCGTATTCTAGGGGTCTTGAAACGTGTAGATCCGTCGAAAACTTGCGTTGCGATTTTCGACATGATTCCAATACTTTCCCTATACATTACCATGTATTACAGGGAAAGTAAAAATCTGATGTGGGCAGCACATGACTTTCCCTGCAGACTTATATTAATGTTCTCTATATTTTAATTAAATTTATTTCACTTTTAATTCAATTTCCGTTCTCATTCGGTAACCGGGCTTATTTTCAAAGGTGGCGTAGGGAAAGTAAGAGAAACTAAAATATCTCGAGAACGGCTAGCCCTAGTGTAATGGGGTTGGTCTTATTCTTTTTATCGTTAAAAATTACGTATTAAATCAGCATTTAATGGACATATTTGAGTATACCCAGTTTTTTATTTTAGATATTGTCAATTTTTGCGGGCCATTTTGCAAAAAAAGGCAGGTTGTTGTTTTCTGAATCGTACCAAAATCTAATCAGCACCAGGGGGACCAATACGTGACTTATCTACCGAATTTTGTGAAATTCGGTCTATTAGTTTTTCAGCTACAGTGGATACAAGCTTTTGCGGGCCATTTCACAAAAAAGGCGGGTTCTTTTATTCTGAATCGTACCCAAAACTAATCAGCACCAGCCCCGCCCACAAGTGACTTACCTACAGAATTTTGTGAAATTCGGTCCATTAGTTTTTTAGTTAGAGTGGATACAAAATCTGCACAGACAGACAGACACACAGACACACAGACAGACAGACACACAGACACACAGACACACACACAGACGTCACATTAAAAATGGTATTTTCGTATTCTAGAGGTCTCGAAACGTGTAGATCCGTCGAAAACTCGAGTTGCGATTTTCGGCATGATTCCAATACTTTCCCTATACATTACCATGTATTGCAGGGAAAGTAAAAATCTGATGTGGGCAGCACATGACTTTCCCTGCAGACTTATATTAACGTTCTCTTTATTTTAATTAAATTTATTTCACTTTTAATTCAATTTTCGTTCTCATTCGATAACCGGACTTATTTTCAAAGGTGGCGTAGGGAAAGTACGAAAAACTAAAATATCTCGAGAACGGCTAGTCCTAGTGTAATGGGGTTGGTCTTATTCTTTTCGTCGTTAAACATTACGTATTAAACGGGCATTTAATGGATATATCTAAGTATACCAAGTTCTTTAGTTTAGATTTTGAAGATTTTTGCGGACCGTTTTGCAAAAAAAGGCAGGTTATTTTTTTCCGAATCGTACCAAAATCTAATCAGCACCAGAGTGACCTATACGTGACTCATCTACCGAATTTTGTGAAATTCGGTTCATTAGTTTTTCAGCTAGAGTGGATACAAGCTTTTGCGGGCCATTTCGCAAAAAAAGGCGGGTTCTTTTATTCCGAATCGTACCCAAAACTAATCAGCACTAGCCCCGCCCACAAGTGACTTACCTACCAAATTTTGTAAAATTCGGTCTATTAGTTTTTTAGTTACAGTGGATACAAAATCTGCACAGACAGACAGACACACAGACACACAGACAGACAGACAGACACACAGACAGACAGACAGACAGACACACAGACACACGCACAGACGTCACGCTAAAAATGGTTTTTTCGTATTCTAGGGGTCTCGAAACGTGTAGATCCGTCGAAAACTCGAGTTGTGATTTTCGGCATGATTCCAATACTTTCCCTATACATTACCATGTATTGCAGGGAAAGTAAAAATCTGATGTGGGCAGCACATGACTTTCCCTGCAAACTTATATCCACGTTCTATTTATGTGAATTAAATGTAATTCACTTTTAATTCAATTTTCGTTCTCATTCGGTAACCGGGCTTATTTTCAAAGGTGGCGTAGGGAAAGTACGAAAAACTAAAATATCTCGAGAACGGCTAGTCCTAGTGTAATGGGGTTGGTCTTATTCTTTTCGTCGTTAAACATTACGTATTAAACGGGCATTTAATGGATATATCTAAGTATACCAAGTTCTTTAGTTTAGATTTTGAAGATTTTTGCGGGCCGTTTTGCAAAAAAAGGCAGGTTATTTTTTTCCGAATCGTACCAAAATCTAATCAGCACCAGAGTGACCTATACGTGACTCATCTACCGAATTTTGTGAAATTCGGTTCATTAGTTTTTCAGCTAGAGTGGATACAAGCTTTTGCGGGCCATTTCGCAAAAAAAGGCGGGTTCTTTTATTCCGAATCGTACCCAAAACTAATCAGCACTAGCCCCGCCCACAAGTGACTTACCTACCAAATTTTGTGAAATTCGGTCCATTAGTTTTTTAGTTACAGTGGATACAAAATCTGCACAGACAGACAGACACACAGACAGACAGACAGACACACAGACAGACAGACAGACAGACACACGCACAGACGTCACGCTAAAAATGGTTTTTTCGTATTCTAGAGGTCTCGAAACGTGTAGATCCGTCGAAAACTCGAGTTGTGATTTTTGGTATGATTCCAATACTTTCCCTATACATTACCATGTATTGCAGGGAAAGTAAAAAACATAACAGTTTATAACATGATACTCCGAAATTGCTTTTCATGTGAGTTTTCTAATATTTTAATTATAATTTGAAGATAATAAGACACACACACATCTTTCAGCACAAAATATCGATTTATCTCAATATAAAAAAATCTGATGTGAGCAGCACATGACTTTCCCTGCAGATTTAAATTCATTTTGTAATTTTTATTTCATTATACATTAAATTATGTTTAATTTCAAGAAAATAACATGGATACTTTTCTGATAATATATCAATTTACCTTTTCATTACATTTTCGTTTCATTCGGCAACTTAATTCACTTTAAATTCTTCAGGTCCTCAAATTTACAAAAAATTAAACTATCTCGAGAACGGTTCGTCTTACTGTAATGTATGGGGTCAGACTTATTCGCTCAGTTGTCAACATTTACCTGAAGAACAAGTACTTAATTAATGTAGTTCAACAATTTTAGTTATTTAGATTTATTTTAGGTTTTCACTATCTTTGCGGGCCATTTCGCAGAAATGAGTCGATTATACTTTTCCGAATCTTATTAAAATCTAATCAGCATCGGGATAAACATCAAAAGATTTAGCTACTGAAGTTTAAGAAATTATAAGAAATTATATAATTTTTTAACTACAGTGAAAATAGTCTTCATTTCCTCAAAAGTAAAAATGTAAATATCTCGAGAATGGTCTGTTTCAGAGTAACGGGGTGGATCTTATTCCTTTTAGCGTCAAAAATTAAGTTTAAAACAAGCATTTAATTGATACATGTGAACATATATAGTATTTTATTTTAGATCGGATATTTTAGATTTGCGGGCCATTTCACAAAAAAATGCGGGTTTTTTTATCTCGAATCGTACCAAAATCTAATCAGCATCAGGGTCACACATAAGTTACTTACCTATAAAATTTCATGAAATTTGGTCCATTGGTTTTTGTGTTAGAGTTGATATATACATTGCACACAGAGACAGACAGACACACACATACACTCACACAGACGTCACGCTAAAAATAGATTTTTCGTGTTCTAAAGATCCCGAAAAGTGTAGATCGATAAACTCGAGTAGCGATTTTCGACACGATTCCAATACTTTTCCTATACATTACCATGTATTGCAGGGAAAGTAAAAATCTGATGTGGGCAGCACATAACTTTCCCTGCAGACTTATATTCACGTTCTCTTTATTTTAATTAAATTTAATTCACTTTTAATTCAATTTTCGTTCTCATTTGATAACTGGACTTATTTTCATAGCTGGCGTAGAGAAAATACGAAAAAACTAAAATATCTCGAGAACGGCTAGTCCTAGTGTAATAAGACTGGTCTTATTCTTTTCTTCGTTAAAAATTACGTACAAGCATTTAATGGATATATTTGAGCATACGTAGTTTTTTATTTTAAATTTTGGCGATTTTTGCTGGCCATTTTGCAAAAAATGGCAAGTTATTTTTTTTCGAATCGTACCAAATCTAATCAGCACCAGGGAGTCCCACAAGTGACTTATCTACCGAATTTTGTGAAATTCGGTCCATTAGTTTTTTAGCTAGAGTGGATACAAACTTTTGCGGGCCATTTCGCAAAAAAAGGCGGGTTCTTTTATCCCGAAACGTACCCAAAACTGATCAGCACCTGATTCGCCCACAAGTGACTTTCCTACCAAATTTTAGAAAATTCGGTCCATTAGTTTTTTAGTTAGAGTGGATACAAAATCTGCACAGACACATAGACAGACACACAGACACACACACAGACGTCACGCTAAAAATAGTTTTTTCGTATTCTAGAGGTCTCGAAATGTGTAGATCCGTCGAAAATTCGAGTTGCGATTTTCGGCATGATTCCAATACTTTCCTTATACATTACCATATATTGCAGGGAAAGTAAAAATCTGATGTGGGCAGCACCTAACTTTCCCTGCAGACTTATATTAACGTTCTCTATATTTTAATTAAATTTATTTCACTTTTAATTCAATTTTCGTTCTCATTCGGTAACCGGGCTTATTTTCAAAGGTGGCGTTGGGAAAGTACGAAAAACTAAAATATCTCGAGAACGGCTAGTCCTAGTGTAATGGGGTTGGTCTTATTCTTTTCGTCGTTAAACATTACGTATTAAACGGGCATTTAATGGATATATCTGAGTATACCTAGTTCTTTAGTTTAGATTTTGACGATTTTTGCGGGCCATTTTGCAAAAAAAGGCAGGTTATTTTTTTCCGAATCGTACCAAAATCTAATCAGCACCAGGGTAACCCACAAGTGACTCTTCTACCGAATTTTGTGTAATTCGGTCCAGTAGTTTTTCAGTTAGAGTGGATACAAACTTTTGCGGGCCATTTCGCAAAAAAAGGCGGGTTCTTTTATTGCAAATCGTACCCAAAACTAATCAGCACCAGACTCGCTCACAAGTGACTTACCTATCAAATTTTGTGAAATTCGGTCCATTAGTTTTTTAGTTAGAGTGGATACAAAATCTGCACAGACAGACACACAGACAGACAGACACACAGACACACACACAGACGTCACGCTAAAAATGGTTTTTTCGTATTCTAGAGGTCTTGAAACGTGTAGATCCGTCGAAAACTCGAGTTGCGATTTTCGACATGATTCCAATACTTTCCCTATACATTACCATGTATTGCAGGGAAAGTAAAAATCTGATGTGGGCAGCACATGACTTTCCCTGCAGACTTATATTAACGTTCTCTTTATTTTAATTAAATTTATTTCACTTTTAATTCAATTTTTGTTCTCATTCGGTAACCGGGCTTATTTTCAAAGGTGGCGTTGGGAAAGTACGAAAAACTAAAATATCTCGAGAACGGCTAGTCCTAGTGTAATGGGGTTGGTCTTATTCTTTTCGTCGTTAAACATTACGTATTAAACGGGCATTTAATGGATATATCTGAGTATACCTAGTTCTTTAGTTTAGATTTTGAAGATTTTTGCGGGCCGTTTTGCAAAAAAAGGCAGGTTATTTTTTTCCGAATCGTACCAAAATCTAATCAGCACCAGAGTGACCTATACGTGACTCATCTACCGAGTTTTGTGAAATTCGGTCCATTAGTTTTTCAGCTAGAGTGGATACAAGCTTTTGCGGGCCATTTCGCAAAAAAAGGCGGGTTCTTTTATTCCGAATCGTACCCAAAACTAATCAGCACCAGCCCCGGCCACAAGTGACTTACCTACCAAATTTTGTGAAATTCGGCCCATTAGTATTTATTTCACTTTTAATTCAATTTTTGTTCTCATTCGGTAACCGGGCTTATTTTGAAAGGTGGCGTAGGGAAAGTACGAAAAACTAAAATATCTCGAGAACGGCTAGTCCTAGCGTAATGGGGTTGGTCTTATTCTTTTCGTCGTTAAACATTACGTATTAAACGGGCATTTAATGGATATATCTGAGTATACCTAGTTCTTTAGTTTAGATTTTGAAGATTTTTGCGGGCCGTTTTGCAAAAAAAAGGCAGGTTATTTTTTTCCGAATCGTACCAAAATCTAATCAGCACCAGAGTGACCTATACGTGACTCATCTACCGAGTTTTGTGAAATTCGGTCCATTAGTTTTTCAGCTAGAGTGGATACAAGCTTTTGCGGGCCATTTCGCAAAAAAAGGCGGGTTCTTTTATTCCGAATCGTAACCAAAACTAATCAGCACCAGCCCCGCCCACAAGTGACTTACCTACCAAATTTTGTGAAATTCGGTCCATTTGTTTTTTATTTACAGTGGATACAAAATCTGCACAGACAGACAGACACACAGACAGACAGACAGACAGACAGACAGACAGACAGACAGACAGACACACAGACAGACAGACAGACACACGCACAGACGTCACGCTAAAAATGGTTTTTTCGTATTCTAGAGGTCTCGAAACGTGTAGATCCGTCGAAAACTCGAGTTGTGATTTTCGGCATGATTCCAATACTTTCCCTATACATTACCATGTATTGCAGGGAAAGTAATACATTACCATGTATTGCAGGGAAAGTAAAAATCTGATGTGGGCAGCACATGGCTTTCCCTGCCGACTCAAATTCATATTTTTTTTCTTTAATAATTCATTAAATTGAGTTTAATTGCACAAAATGAAACTATATTTGTGCTTTTTAATTCAATTTCTGGTTTTATTTGGTAATTAGACATTTTTCTAAAAGTGGCATAACTAAATGCGAAAAATCTCAAATATCTCGAGAATGGTTAGTCCTAGAGTAATAGAGTTGTTCTTATTATTTTCCTCATCGAAAATTACGTATAAAACAAGCATTTAATTGATATATTTGAACATGCGTAGCTTTTTTTAGATTTTGCGATTTTTGAGGGCCATTTCGTAAAAAAAAGCAAGTTGTTCTCCACCGAATAATACCAAAATCTAATCAGCACCAGAGTATCCCCCAAGTAACTTATCTATCAAATTTTGTGAAATTTGGTCAATTAATATTTTAGTTAGAGTGGATACATGACATTTTTGCGGGCTATTTCGTAAAAAAAGGCAGATTGTTCTTTTCCTATTAATACCAAAATCTAATCAGCACCAGAGTATCGTACATGTAACTTATCTACCAAATTTTGTGTAATTTGGTCAATTAGTATTTTAGCTAGAGTGGATACAGGACATTTTTACGGGCCATTCCGCAAAAAAAGGCGGGTTCTGTTTTTACGAATCGTACCCAAAACTAATAAGCACCACGGTCATACCCAAGTGACTTACCTACCAAATTTTATGAAATTCGGTCCATTAATTTTTGAGTTAGAGTGGATACATACATTGCACAGACAGACAGACAGACAGACACACACACAGACGTCACGTTAAAAATGGTTTTTTCGTATTCTAGAGGTCTCGAAACGTGTAGATCCGTCGAAAACTCGAGTTGTGATTTTCGGCATAATTCCAATACTTTACCTATACATTACCATGTATTGCAGGGAAAGTAAAAATTGAGCGTGGTGTATTTCGGATAGATAAGACGCTCTTTCGCCAAAAATGGATTTATTGGCGACAAAATGCAATGCGGCTCTTTTCCAGATGAATCAATATTCATATTCATTCATGGAATATACAAGCTGAATTATTTTTATTTTTCTCCAAAACGTACTTCAATATTTTATTGACAGCTCAGTTTCATAGAAATAAAATATGACTCAAATGGAAACAGACATTTCATAAGGAGTAAATGCTATTTATAAACACTGCACTTATTTTAAAAGGGCGTTTCCATTGTCCCAGTTCTTTTACAAATTTCAATACATTTAAAGCGTGAAGAATGTTAAAAATTACAAAATAATATTCGAGCACATTATTCAAACTTTCAGTTTGTAATTGAATATTCGCACTGCAACAGTTCATTGTTACAAATGTTAATAGCTATGTTATTTTACTAAACGAAAAATCCGAGATATTAAGTTCATTCAACTCAAAATAATCTTTATTTCGGTTAATAAGAAATTAAAACATAATTTCGAATCCAGGAGTGGATAGGGAATTTGTTACTTTCCCTGCAATACATGGTAATGTATAGGCAAAGTATTGGAATCATGCCGAAAATCGCAACTCGAGTTTTCGACGGATCTACACGTTTGAGACGTCTAGAATACGAAAAGACAATTTTAGCGTGACGTCTCTTGTTGTTGTTGAGACCCAGACCGTCCGACCTACCAGAAAGGTGTAAGGTAACTTTATGGACGGCCGGGAAGTGCCACCCAATTTAGACCGGAACCCAGTGGGGGAGGCATCCACAGGGACCGTACTCTCCTTCCCCTACCACCAACCTCTCGGAAGGACTTACGGACCCACATGTTTTTTTTTATTCATTCAGATGCTCTAAGTCCAAGGACGAGCCGGATGGTCTGGGCTTTCGGGACCCACATGTTTAACGTGATCGTACTCCGCATGAACACGGCGGCATTTGTGGCAGCGTGCAAATCTAGCGCGCAAACCACGGGGATACCGCACCCGAGATGGCCAACAGCACGCGGCGTTCCGAGGTGGTCACCCACCAAGTACTAACCGCGCCCGATGCTGCTTCACTTCGGTGATCTAACGAGAACCGGTGTTTTCAGCACGGTACGGCCGTTGGCCCTAGCGTGACGTCTGTGTGTGTATCTGTCTGTCTGTCTGTGCAATATATGTATTCACTCTAACTAGGTAAGTAACTTGTGGGTGACCCTAGTGCTGATTAGATTTTGGTACGGTTCGGTATGAAAGAACCTGCCTTTTTTGCGGAATGATCAGCAAAAATTGATGTAACCACGTTAGCTAAAAAACTAATTGGCCAAATTTTAAAAAATTTGGTAGATAAGTCACTTATGAGATACCCTGTTGCCGATTAGATTTTGGTACGATTCGGAAAAGTAGAACCTGGCTTTTTTGCGAAATGACCACTACAAGTCGCCTAAATCTAAAATAAAAGACTACGTGTGCTCAAATGTATCAATTGCATGCGTGTTCTATACGTAATTTTTGACAAGGAAAAGAATAAAACCAACTCCATTACTCTAGGAAAAACTGTTTTCGAAAAATTTGAGATTTTTTCTGCTTTTTTGTTACGCTGCCTTTGAAAAAATTACCAGTTACCAAATAAAAGCAAAAATTGGATTAAATTAATTCAGGATGTATGAGACATTCTGTTTTCCCAAAAAGACAGTAGATGGCAGCACTCAACCTAATTAAAGAATATTCGTTTCTGTTTACAAAAAAAACATTCGAAGTGGAGTTCGAAATGGCGATAGAAAGCACGTAGCCAACGTGTTTATAATATGTAGGTAATCCTAGCTATGATTTGTAAAATATGTGTAATATTTTTATGTATTATTAAATGTTGTGAAGTCTTAAATGGCGAGTGAGTGTTTTCCCAACCTCATCACCAAAAGAAGCTTTATAAGTGTTCTTTTGTGCAATTAAACTCAATTTAATGAATTATTAAAGAAATAAAGAGAAAATGAATTTGAGCCTGCAAGGAAAGTCATGTTCTGATTACATAAGATTTTTTAACACTTTACAACAAAGTTGAAAAGTGTTTATGACTTTGTTCATTCTGTCTGTCTGTCTGTCCGTTAGCACGATAACTGCGGTAAAAATGACTTAATCAAAATGAAATTTTAGTATGTTGTTCAGACGGTCTGTAGGACCTATGGGAATATGAATGAGTAATATCACCCAATTAGTTTTGGATTGAACCCGGGTTGAAAAAATGAAATACATTGAACCCTATGGGACCTAATTTTTCAAACATTTTTAAGCGGATTTAAAATTCACAAATTGCTTCGAAAATTTTAGGTAATATTCAAATTATTCCATAAAATATATAAAAAAAATTTCAGCAAAATATATTCAGTAGTTTATTAAATAAAAATTAAAATAATAATTACACCTTTTATATGAAACGATCACGTGACCGCGATATGAAAAAATCACATGACAAACTTCAAAATATAATACGGCATCCATCTTGTCTCAAAATCGTGATTTTTAAAGTTCTTTTTAATTCATATTGAGTGTTCTATTCGTCTTAAAACCTCTTTATTTTTGCTTAAATTCTGTGCATATACATACTGAAACAATGCAATGACAATATATTTGAGTTTAAATGCTCATCTAAATTTGATTATTTCTACAACGAAGCCTATTTTTCATTTATGTAAAATGTAAACAACAAAATATGCAGAATGAGTAGTGCAAGAATTGCTGTATTTTTTTTAACGCAAAAGTATTTAGATCATGGAGTCTGCATAGCTGATATGAATGAAATATTCATTGATTTTACACAGAGAAGGACGATTTTTTTCGATGAAATTTCAAGCATAGAGATTAATTACTTGTAGCTCCATGGTTTTAAGTTTTTAAATAAAATAAATTATTTTAGTACTGTGATAACTGAAATGATTGGGAAAATGTTATGAATGAAATGCTGCTTTTATAGACAGAGCCAGGCGTGTTATTTTTTCTATGACGTCATTTGAATGAATGTCAGTTGTTTTCTATGAAGTTTTCAAATATAATAAATTTTTGCAGTATTATGATGATTTTAAAAATATTTCCGATGAATGTATCGCAATTTAGAGATGTTTAAACCAGGCAATTTATATTTCAATGCCGCCATTTGAATGAAGTTCATTTTTTTCGATGAATGTTTAAGTTTTCAAATATAATAAATTAATGTAATATTGTGATAAGTTTTAAAATATCACTTAGAAATATATTGCATTTTAGACATGTTTAAATAAAATTGCATTGGAGTTGGAAAGTGCTTCATAATCAATGCTTCAATCATGATTGATCTTTCTTGTTATTACCTACCCTAGTATTTAAATTATTCTACTTAGAAGATAGTAACTTGATCGTGCCCCACAAAGCTCCGTAAGATTGTAGAATTTTTCTCGTGGAAATTTAGTGTTATTTATCTCTAGATATAGACAGATCAGAAAACCACCAAAACGTTCTCTCCAAAATTAACAATTATGAAGCATCATCTTCTCCCATGTAAGAGTCATATTGCATAACGATGACTGTACCTTTTAAAAATTGTAATAAATTCCAATTCTTATAATAGTAACATGATAGTGATCTAGGTTGAAAATTTATATATCCATATATTTACAAAAATCTGTATTTATTAATTTATATTATTGACAAAGACATATTTTGTTAATGATGCCATCATACCCAATTTTGTTGATTTTATTCGCTATCGTTCAGATTCGAGTTTTCAACGTAAGATCACGTTTCAAGCATCCCTGAACTTGTATCAATCGTTTTTTAAATAATGTCTGTGTGTGCGTGTATGTGTGTTTGTGTGTGTGTGCTCGCGCATGTACGCATGTGTGTGTGCGCGTGTGTATGCGCGCGTGTGTGTGCGCATGTGTGTGTGCTCGTGTGCGTGCTTGTGTGTGTATGTGCATGTAAGTATGTGTGTGTGTGAGTGTAAATATATGTGTATGTGTCCATGAGTCTATGGAAATGATATCACACGAACGAACGGAGAGTTTCAAGCAAAATTTTGTACAAAAATTACAATCAGTAAGTATTGAAAGCCTATTGATTTTAAATTCAATTCAATGTTCGGGTGACCCTCAAATTTTCGACTGACATTTTGAAAAAAATAATCAAAAAATCAGAACATTAAATAATTTTACGCAAACAATCACTTCTGGTGTACCTTTTTATTAGGAAACGATTGATATAAATTCTAGAACACTAGCATGACCCGTTTACCAGATACTGCAGTTTTTCAAATAAATTTATGAAAAATTCGCATGAAATTAAAAGAAATGTTACCTATTGGAAAATATGTTCACTTTTCATATGTAATATTATTCGATAAGCTTATTAACATCATTCTTGTGGATCTAGTTGGTTCCATTCAAAAGAGAATATACTTTTTGTAATATTTTTGTATTTTGATACCTAACAATTCGCCAACAGTCACTTATATATAAGAAATGCTCTTTCTCCCTTTGTCTGTAAAGCTAAGCGATAAATTGGGCGAACCTGACGACTGATTTAGCAAAATATTATCAATTTGGGTATATTTCATCCCAGATTGACGAAAATATCATTAAAATTGCAAACAGGACACTAAGTTAGCGAAAATAATGCCAAATTGATGAATTAATGATTAAAATATTTTAATATTTGGATTATATTGCTTATTGCGGATGCTATCAATATTGATCATTGTCAATTTAGAATTGCGCGAAATATAAGTTAATTGGGTACTTCGAAATAATTATGCATGTTGTCATCCGGAAAAGCTCACTTTCAATTCAACGTTAAAAACACTATTCCGTTGATCTTATACATCATTTTTTTACTGTGAAAGAAATAAATTATTTGCTTTATATAGGGGAAGACATGTGCTGCCCACATCAGATTTTTAAATTTGATTTAATTTTATTCTCAATTTACATTATTTGGAACTTCCAGTAATGAAATAGATGAATTTTCGATCTTAAAAATAATTTTGCACATTTCATAAAATAATATTTTATACTTGTTTACCAGACGTGACAAAATATTCTTAACGTGGGCTCATTTGCCTTTATTAAATAAATCATATGGCTCTGTTTCAAATGTAATTCACTTGTGAAGATTTTTATTGTTATTAATAACTGAATAACGCTAATCCTTCAACTGAAATATAATCAAATTTCTATTGTCTGCTAATATTTCGTATCATTATATCTTTATTATGAGCTAAAATTACAAAAAAACAAGAAAGATCAATCATGCTTAAAGCATTGATTATGAAAGACTTTCCAACTTCAATGCAATTTCATTTAAACATGTCTAAAATGCAATACATTCCTCGGTAATATTTTAAAACTTATCAAAATACTACATTAATTTACTATATTTGAAAATGTAAACCTCTATCCAAAAAAATGAACTTCATTCAAAATGACGGCATTGAAATATAAATTGCCTGGCTTAAACATTTCTAAAATGTGATACATTCCTCGGTAATAATTTTAGAATTATCATAATACTGCGATAATTTATTGTATTTAAAAACTTCATCAAAACAACAGAAAATAATTGAAATGACGTCATAGAAAAAATAACACGCCTGGCTCTCTCTATAAAAGCAACATTTCATTCATAAATAATTTCCCATTCATGTCATTCATCACAATACTATAATAATTTATTTTATTTAAAAATTAATACCATGGAGCTACAAGTAATTAACAACATCAGCATAATCTACATCGAAAAAAATCGTCCTTCTCTTTGTAAAATCAATGAATATTTCATTCATATCAGCTATGCAGACTCCATGCACTAAATGATTTTGTGTTAAAGAAATACAGCAATTCTAATACAACTCATTCTACATATTTTGCTGTTTACATTTTACATAGTTGAAAAATAGGCTTCGTTGTAGAAATAATCAAATTTGGATGAGCATTTAAACTCAAATTTATTGTAATTGCGTTGTTTCAGTCCGTAGATGCACAGAATTTAACCAAAAATAAAGTGGTTTTAGGACGGATACAACACTCATTATGAATTAAAAAGAACTTTAAAAATCACGATTTTGAGACAAGATGGATGCCATACATCAATTTGAATAGGGTCACGTGATCTTTTCATATCATGGTCACGTGATCGCTTCATACAAGAGGTGTTATTATTATTTTAATTTTTATTTAAAAAACTACTGAATATATTTCGCTAATTTTTTTTCATATATTTTATGGAACAATTTGAATATTACCTAAAATTTCCGAAGCAATTTGTGAATTTTAAATCCGCTTAAAAAATGTTTGAAGAATTAGGTCCCATAGGGCTCAATGTATTTCATTTTTTCAACCCGGGTTCAATCCAAAACTAATTGGGTTATATTATTCATTTATATTCCCATAGGTCCTACAGACCGTCTGAACAGCATACTAAAATTTCATTTTGATTAAGTCATTTTTACGACAGTTATCGTGCTAACGGACGGACAGACAGACAGACAGACAGACAGACAAAATGAACAAAGTCATAAACACTTTTCAACTTTGTTGTAAAGTGTTAATAATAATAGTAAAGAAAAAGAATAAATTAATATCACAAGGTAAGCTAATTGGATTTCAAACTTTTGATTTTTAAGATCTTTTTAATAATATTAAGATCTCTGATCTTTATGTAGTAATTTTAGCTCTATATAATGCTTATATTACTTATCATAGTACTCATACTATATTTATTAATTTTTCCAAACTTCTTCAGTTTGTTCTTTTCAATAATTATATATTTAATGCAATAAATTATATTTACAAGTCTCAGGGGTTCCACAAGGTGGCTGCAGTAGCAGTATATTAGCTAATTTATACCCTTATCATTATGAAAAATCTTTTACTTCAACAAATTATACAAGAAAGATCAATCATGCATAAGCATTGATTATGAAACACTTTCCAACTGAAATGTAATTTCATTTAAAAATTTCTAAAATGTGATACATTCAGTGGTGATATCTTTTGCATTATCACAGTACTACAGTAATTTATTATACTTAAATATTTAAAACTGTATCGAAATATAAATCATCTGATTCTTTATGCAAAATCAATGAATATTTCATTCATATAACTTGTATTCCAGACTCCAGAGCTAAATAATTTTGTGTGAAAAAAATTCAGCTATTCTTATGTAATTCAACTTACAATCGCTTAAGATATTTGCATCCTGCATATGTTAAAATTAGGCTTCGTTGAAGAAATAATAAAAGTTTAGGGATCGTTTAAAATCACAACTATTGTAATTGCATAGGCACGGAATTTAAATACACAGATAATACACAGATACACAGATAATATATGTGTGTATATGTATGTACTCAAAGTATTGTACTCAAAGTATTAGATTATAGTACGATTCTCTCGTAATAAAAGAATCTGCCTTCTTTGCGAAATGGCCGCAGAAATTGCCTTTATCCACCCTAGCTAAAAACTAATGGAACAAATTGAACAAAATTTGGTGTATAATATTTCAATTACCAACAAGTGATTTATATACCAAATTTAACAAAATTTTGTATATAAATCATTTGTAGGTTATTCTAGTACGATTCGGGAAAAAAGGAACGGGCTATTTTTGCGAAATGACCCGCAAAAATCGTTATATATAACAAGAAAGATCAATCATGCTTAAAGCATTGATTATGAAACACTTTCCAACTTCAATGCAATTTTATTTAAACATGTCTAAAATGCAATACATTCCTCGGTAATATTTTAAACTTATCACAATACTACATTAATTTATTATATTTGAAACCTTAAACCTTCATCGAAAAAAATTAACTTCATTCAAATGACGGCATTAAAATATAAATTGCCTGGTTTAAACATCTCTAAAATGTGATACATTCCTCGGTAATAATTTTAGAATTATCATAATACTACGATAATTTATTATATTTGAAAACTTCATCGAAAACAACTGAAATCCATTCAAATGACGTCATAGAAAAAATAACACGCCTGGCTCTCTCTATAAAAGCAACATTTCATTCATAAATAATTCCCCCATTCATGTCATTCATCACAATACTATAATAATTTATATTATTTAAAAATTAAGACCATGGAGCTACAAGTAAGTAAAACTCTATGCGTAAAACTTCATCGAAAATTATCGTCCTTCTCTTTCTAAAATCAATGAATATTTCATTCATATCAGCCATGCAGACTCCATGGACTAAATGATTTTGTGTTAAAGAATTACAGCGATTCTAATACAACTCATTCTACATATTTTGCTGTTTACATTTTACATAGGTGAAAAATAGGCTTAATAGTAGAAATAATCACATTTGGAAGAGCATTTATACTGAAATATATTGTCATTGCGAAGTTTCAGTATGTAGATGCACAGAATTTAGGCAAAAATAAAGTAGTTTTAGGATGGATACAACACTCAATATGAATTAAAAAGAACTTTAAAAATCACGATTTTGAGACAAGATGGATGCCATATATCATTTTGAAGTGGGTCATGTGATCGTTTCATATCATGGACACGTGATCGCTTCATATAAGAGGTGTTATTATTATTTTAATTTTTATTTAAAAAACTACTGAATATATTTCGCTGAATTTTTTTTTATATATTTTATGGAACAATTTGAATATTGCCTAAAATTTTCGAAGCAATTTGTGAATTTTAAATCCGCTTAAAAAATGCTTGAAAAATTAGGTCCCATAGGGCTCAATGTATTCCATTTTTTCAACCCGGGTTCAATCCAAAACTAATTGGGTGATATTATTCATTTATATTCCCATAGGTCCTATAGACCGTCTGAACAACATACTAAAATTTCATTTTGATTAAGTCATTTTTACGGCAGTTATCGTGCTAACGGACAGACAGACAGACAGACAGACAGAATGAACAAAGTCATAAACACTTTTCAACTTTGTTGTAAAGTGTTAAAAATAAAAGACTACGTGTGCTCAATTATAACAATTAAATTCCTGTTTTATACGTGATTTTTGACAACAAAAAGAATAAGACTAACCCCATTACTCTAGTATTAGCCGTTTTTGAGATATTCTAGTTTTTTCGCGTTTTCGCTACGCCACCTTTGACAATAAGTCCAGCTATCAAATGAGAACCAAATTTAAGTTTAACGTATAAATTCAATGTCATTTAAAATACTTATGGTTGTTATTTTGTGCAGATAAACTCAAATTATTTTTGAATAAATAAAGAGAACGAATATGAGTCTGCAGGGAAAGACATGTGCTGTCTACATCAGAATTTTTAACAATATTACAACAATGATTTATAGAAGTGAACGGGGATTATTTTCAGACTATTTCGAAAAAAATGTATGATCTATATTTAAAGATCCATCAAATTTTTGTCGAATAAAATGTTCAACAAATTTAAGCTGTGTACCAAATTTTAACTCTCTAGGACGTAGGAAAGTGCACTAAAAATGCCATGAAATAAGTATATCATGAAGAGTTATATAAAATTTAAAAAAAATGAAAAATAGTTATCTACCAAATTTATTTTAAAATGTGAAGCATCTCCCATATGCAAAACGTTTAAGCAAATGGAAAGATATTTATTATATAATATATCTCTCTTTTCTTTCTGGAAGATATCCCAAAGTCAGAATTTAATTGAATTTGTTTTTTCCCTATATTTAATAATTTTTAATTAAAAAACTACTTAACATATTTTACTGAATTTTTTTTATATATTCTATGGGATAATGTGAGTATTTCCTAAAAATTTCGAAGCAATTCGTGAATTTTAAATTTACTTTAAAAATGTTTGAAAAATTAGATCCCATAGGGTTCAATGTATTTCATTTTTTCATCCCGGGTTCAATAAAAAACTAATTGGGTGATATTATTTATTTATATTCCCATAGGTCCTACAGACCGTCTGAACAACATACTAAAATTTCATTTTGATAAAGTCATTTTTAAGGCAGTTATCGTGCTAACGGACGGACAGACAGAATGAACAAAGTCATAAAACTTTGTTCATTCTGTCTGTCAACTTTGTTGTAAAGTGTTAAAAATGATTGTTTGCTCATGAAAAACTAAATCATTTCTACTAAATTATAATCATATTTCAGCGGCCTACTAGTATTACACATCATTACACCCTTAGTAAGTGTTAAAATATATAAGAAATTGATCCATTGCTCTTAAATAACGATAATCATTTCAACTGAACTATAATCATATGTCAGCTGTATAGTAGTATTGCACATCGTTACATCTTTAATATGTGTAAAAATATACAAGAAATTGATTCATTGCTCATGAAAAACAAAATCATTTCAACTAGGCTATAAACATATGTCAGCTGCCTAGTAGTATTGTACATCATTGCATACCTAAGTATGTGGTAAAGTATATATGACATTGATTCATTGCTCTTAAATAACGATGATTTTTTCAACTAAACAATAATCATATGTCAGCTGTCTAGTAGTATTGCACATCGTTGCATCCTTAGTATATGTTAAAATATATAAGAAATTGATTCATTGCTCTTGAATAACGATGATCTTTTCAATTAAACTACAATCATATGCCAGCTGTCTAATACTATTTCACAGCATTGCATCTTTATTGTGGGATGTAATAGAATAAACAAGAAAGATCAATCATGCATAAAGCATTGATTATGACACACTTTCCAACTGAAATTCAATTATATTTACACATCTCTAAAATGAGATACATTCAGCGGTGATAATTTTTAAATTATCACAGTACCACTATAATTTATTTTACTTGAAAACTTAAAATTTCATCAAAAAAAGCAATGCTATAAAACCGGCTGCTTCTCTATGTAAAATCAATGGATATTTCATTTATATCACTTATATTCCAGACTAAAGAGCTAAATAATTTTGCGTTAAAAAAATTCAGCAATTATTACACAACTCACCTTACATCGCTTTATTTGTTTATATTCTGCACGCGTTAAGATTAGGCTTCGTTGTAGAAATAATCAAAGTTTAGTGATCATTTAAAATAAAAAGTATTGTAATTGCGTCGGCACAAAATTTAGATACACAGATAATATGCAAAAATAAAGCGGTTTTAGGACGGGTGCAACACTAAATATAAATATAAGCATTCTTTAAAAATCACGATTTTCACTGAGGGAAAAAAATTGGATACGATATTTTACTTTTTGCAATGAGTCACGTGATCTCTTCATATAATATGGATATAATTATTATTTCAATTTTTATTTAAAAAAATACTTAACATGTTTTGATGAAATTCTTTTTACACATTTTACGTGATAATTTGAATATTTCCTAAAATTTTCAATGCAATTTGTGAATTTTAACTCTGCTTAAAAAATGTTTGAAAAATTAGGTCCCATACGGTTCAATGTATTTCATTTTTTCAACCCGGATTAAAGCCAAAATTTATTGGATGATATTATTCTTTCACCTACCCATATGTCCCACAGACCTTCTCAACAACATACTAAAAATTTTTGATAACGTCATTTTACGGCAGTTATCGGGTGAACTGGCAGACAGATAGACAGAATGAACAAAGTCATAAACACTTTACAACTATGTTGGAAAGTGTTACAAAAGACAAACAATAATCATTTTAACTAAACTATTATCCCATTTCAGCTGTCTACCTGTATTTCACATCCTTATATCTTTATTATGTTTTAAAATATACAAGAAATTTATTCATTGCTCATGAATTAGCAAACAAAATTGTTACAGAATGTAAAAATATCTGCATTAACGGAAATGTTTTTATATGAACACAAGCTGAAACTTCCTTTTTAACACTTTACAACATAGTTGAAAAGTGTTTATGACTTTGTTCATTCTGTCTGTCTGTCTGTCTGTCCGTTAGCACGATGACTGCCATAAAATCATTATAAAATCATCACTTTATCAAAATGAAATTTTAGTATGTTGTTCAGACGGTCTGTGGGGCCTACGAGAATATAAATGAATGATATCACCCAATTAGATTTGAATTGAACCCTGGTTGAAAAAATTAAATACATTGAACCCTATGGGACCTACATTTCCAAAAATTTTGAAGCGGATTTAAAATTCACAAATTGCTTCGAAAGTTTAAGGAAATATTTAAATTATCCCATAATATATATAAAACAAAATTCAGCAAAATATATTCAGTAGTATTTTAAATAAAAATTGAAATAATAATTACATCCTTTATATGAAGAGATCCCGTGGTCATTATATGAAGAGATCATATGACCCACTTCCAAATAAAATATGGCATCCATCTTGTCTCAAAATCGTGATTTTTAAAGTTCTTTTTAATTCATATTGAGTGTTCTATTCGTCTTAAAACCTCTTTATTTTTGCTTAAATTCTGTGCATCTACATCCTGAAACAGCGCAATTACAATATAGTTGAGTTTAAATGATCATCCAACTTTGATTATTTCTACAACGCAGCCTACTTTTCACTTATGGAGGATGTAAATACCAAAATATATAAAATGAGTTGTATAAGAATTACTGTATTTCTTTAACGCAAAATTATTTAACTCATGGAGAATGCAATATAGCTGATATGAATGAAACAATCATTGATTTTACAGAGAAGCAAACGATTTTTTGATGAAGTTTTGATCATAGAGTTAAATTACTTGTACCTCCATGATTTTAAGTTTTAAATAAAATTAATTTATTATAGTATTGTGATGAATGAAATGAATGGAAAAATGTTTTTGAATGAAATGCTGCTTTTATTTTAAAGAGCCAGCCGATTTATATTTCGATGACTTCATTTGAAAAAGTTCATTTGTTTTCGATGAAGTTTTCAAATATAATAATTTATTGTAGTATTATGATAATTTTAAAAATATTACCGAGGAATGTATAGCATTTTAGAGATGTTTAAACCAGGCAATTTATATTTCAATGCCGTCATTTAAATGAAGTTCATTTTTTTCGATGAAGTTTTAAGTTTTCAATTATAATAAATTAATGTAGTATTGTGATAATTTTAAAAATATTACCGTAGAATGTATCGCATTTTAGAGATGTTTAAATAAAATTGCATTGAAGTTGGAAAGTGTTTCATAATCAATGCTTTATGCATGATTGATCTTTCTTGTTTACCTTAATGATATATTTATTGCCTCATTTACGACCCATTTAAAATTTAAAAAAACAGTATCTGTCTGTAGATGTTTTAAAACTATTTGTAAGCAGTATACTGTGTTTCTTTCTCGTGATAGAAAGAGTGAATAAAATCAATCGCGAATACACGTGATTTATTTCCGGAACGTCTTGCCTTTTCTCATTAGCAATCGATTTTAATTGATAAAACAAATGAAAACGACTTGCCTACCAAAGTTAAACTTACTACATTGGTTGCAATGATAGCTATTTTAGGGTAATTATCTCCACTATTGCTCTTAACTTTCCTATATTACACAGTTGTATGCGTAAAGAGAAATTATTGTAACGGCGTCAAAACCCGACTCTCCGATTTGGGTGAATTTACATGTTTTAAGCATCCAAGAATACGAATTAACCTTTTTCAATGATGTATGTGTGTATGTGTGTGTATGTGCTAGAGACAAAGAGTATGTGTGTGTGTATGCTAGAGAAAAAGTGTGTGTGTGTGCTAGAGAAAAAGACTGTGTGTGTGTATGTGCTAGAGAAAAAAGAGTGTGTGTGTTGAAGACCCAGACCGTCCGACTCATCCTAAGACTTGAGCAACCATTTGGACGGCCGGGAGTGTGTGTGTGTGTGTGTGTGTGTGTGTGTGTGTGCTAGAGAGAGTGTGTGTGCGTGTGCTAGAGGGAAAGAGTGCATGTGCTAGGGAGTGTGCGTATGTGTGTGTGTGTTTGCTAGATAAAAAGTGAGAAAGTGTGCGTGTGTGTATGTATACTAGAGAAAAAGTGTGTGTGTGTGCTAGAGAAAAAGAGTGTGTGTATGTGTGTGCTAGAGAAAAAGAGTGTGTGTGTGCTAGAGAAAAAGAGTGTGTGTGTGCTAGAGAAAAAGAGTGTGTGTGTGCTAGAGAAAAAGAGTGTGTGTGTGTGCTAGAACGAGTGTGTGTGCGTGTGCTAGAGATAAAGAGTGCATGTGCTAGAGAGTGTGCGCATGTGTGTGAGTGTTTGCTAGATAAAAAGTGAAAAAGTGTGTGTGCTAGAGAGAAACAGTGTATGCGAGAGAGAATTAAAGAGTGTGTGTGTATGTGGGTCTGAGAGAAAGAGTGTATATGTGTATGCATGCGAGTCTGTGCACACTGCATTTCTCGATCTAATTGAGAAAATCAAATTAAATTTGACACAATTATTTCAATCAATAACTTTATTGATTTTCAGGATCATCGGATCTAGTGAGATGTCTTTTGTGTAACCACAAACCACAGATTAAATGTTTAACAACTGAATTCATTTCAAAAAACACAATATCAAAATACACAATATAATTTTTGGCCTATGATCAAAATTGCATTGCTTGAACAATAACACAAGTTTCATACTTGATATCTTCGGAGTTAAACCACACCTTAAATAAAAACAGAGAGAGAATACTCTTTTATTATTATCAGACATCTCACATAGCAAAAAAAAATAGTGAAATAAGAATAACCAAATTTTCACGGACAAAAATGACGCATGCAAAACATTTTCAACTGACAATCATGATACAGAAAAAATTCAACATTTCACACTTCATTATTTTATTCTCTTCATTTTACGAAACACAAGAGAGCGGCATTTAACTCCAACCCCCTCCCGCAACTTAATAAACCGCAAACCAAAATCGTCTGTAGAAGAAAAATGCAAACATTCTCTTTCTTTTTATTAGCACTTTACAACATAGTTGAAAAGTATTTGTTAATTCTGGCTGTCCGTTCGGACGATAACTGCAGTAAAAATGACTTTATCAAAATGAAATTTTAGTATGATGTTGAGACGGTGTGTAGGACCTATAGGAATGTAAATGAATAATATCACCCAATTAGTTTTGGATTGAACTCGGGTTGAAAAAATGAAATACATTGAACTCTATGGGACCTAATTTTTTTAAACATTTTTAAGCCAATTTAAAATTCACAAACTGCTTCAAAAATTTTAAGAAATATTCAAATTATCCCATAAAATACATAAAAAAATTCAGCATGCTCGATAGTTTTTTAAATTAAAATTAAAATAAAAATTGCTCCAATATTATAACAAGAAATCACGTACCCCACTTCAAAATAAAATATGGCATCCATCTTGTGTCAAAATCGTGATTTTTAAAGTTCTTTTTAATTTCTATTTAGTGTTGCATCCGTCCTAAAGCCGCTTTATTTTCTATTTTATTTTCTGTGCATCTATATACTGAGCCAACGCAATTACAATATTTTTGAGTTTATATGATCATCAAACTTTGATTATTTCTATAACGAAACCTAAGTTTCGGGTATGGAGGATGAAAATACATCAAGCTGTAAGATGAATTGTATAAGAATTACTGAATTTCTTTAACGCAAAATTATTTAGCTCTGAAGTCTGCAATATAGATGATATAAATGAAACATTCATTGATTTTACATAGAAAAGCAGACGATACTACATGATTGCCTTTTTCGATGACGTTTTAAGAATGGAGTTAGAAAGTTCCTCCATGGTTTTAAGTTTGTAAGTAAAATAAATTATTGTAGTAATGTGGTAATTTTAACAATATCGTCGCTGAATGAAAGGAATGGAAACAAGTTTATGAATGAAATATTCACTGCTTTTACATACAGAGCCAGGCGATTTATATTTCGATGACGCCATTTCAATAAAGTTCATTTGTTTTCGATGAAGTTTTCAAATATAATAAATTATTATATCGCCGCTGAATAAAAGAAATAGGAAAAAGTTTTTGAATGAAATATTCACTCCGTTTATGTAGAGATCCAGGAGATTTATATTTCGATGATGCCATTTGAATAAAGTTCACTTGTTTTCGATGACGTTTTCAAATATAATAAATTATTCAAGTATTGTGATGATTTTAAATATATCACCGCTGAATGTATCATATTCTAGAGATGCATAAATAAAATTGCATAACTGTTGGAAAGTGTTTCATAATCAATGCTTTTCGCATGATTGATCTTTCTTGTTTATTTATTTCCTTTTAACACTTTACAACACAGTTGAAAAGTGTTTATGACTTTGTTCATTCTGTCTGTCTGTCTGTCTGTCCGTTAGCACAATAACTACCGTAAAAATGACTTTATCAAAATGAACTTTTAGTATGTTGTTCAAACGGTCTGTGAGACCTATGGGAATATAAATGAATCACCCAATTAGTTTTGGACTAAACCCGGGTTGAAAAAATGAAATACATTGCACCCTATGGGACCTAATTTTTCAAACATTTTTTTAAGCGAAATTAAAATTCACAATATGCTTCGAAAGTTTTATAAAATATTCAAATGATCCCATAAAAAAATAAAATAAATTTCAGCAAAATATATTTGGTAGTTTTTTAAATAAAAATTTAAATAATAATTACACCCATATAATATGAAGAGGTCACTTGACCCACTTCAAAATGGAATATGGCATCCATCTTGTGTCAAAATCGTGAATTTAAAGTTATTTTTCTATAAATATATAAATATATAAAATTTATAAAATTTATAAAATTTATAAAATATATAAAAAAAATCAGCAAAATATGTTCGGTACTTTTTTAAATAAAAATTAAAATAATAATTACACCCATATTATATGAAGAGATCACGTGACCCACATCAAAATAAAATATGGCGTCCATCTTTTTTTCCCAGTGTAAAAATCGTGATTTTTAAAACTCTTTCACATTTATATTTAGTGTTGCATCCGTCCTAAATCCGCTTTTTTTTGCGTATTTTCTATGCATCTATGTTCTGTGCTAACGTAATTACAATATTTTTGAGTTTAAATGATCTTTAAGCTTTGATTATATCTACAATGAAGCCTAATTTTAATGGATGCAGAATGTAAACATGAATGAAATATTCACTGCTTTTACATTGAGAACCAGACGATTTATATTTCGCTGGCGTCATTTGACTAAAGTTCATTTTTTTATGAAGTTTTAAGTATTCAAATATAATAAATTATTTTAGTACTGTGATAATTTTATATATATATATATATATATATATATATATATATATATATATATATATATATATATATATATATATATATATATATATATATATATATATATATATATAAGAAATAGACATACCGGAAAAACAATATCGAAGTGGATATGAATTATTTTTTAATAGAACAGCATTTATAAAGAAGAAAAGTGAAATACATAGAAAATATGAGACATACAAAAATTCTCACCATGGCAGTTGATACTTAGTTGGGTAACTTTTAGTCTTAATTTCGGCCTTACAGCGCTTTACCATAGAAGTGAACCAAGTTTTTTAGTTCTGCAGCTGTTATAATGTAAAACCAAGATTGAATTATTGCTTCTGTTAATTAAGTGTTTTTGCTGGGTTGCTTCTGACTAACAAGTTTCTTCAGTCGGCTCCATAGATTTTCGATCTGGTTAAGGTCTTGGCTAGTTAAAGGCCATTGCAGCACTTGAATATGATGATCTTGAAGCCACTTTTTGCACACATGAGCAACATGACATGGAGCTGAATCCTGTTGAAATATAAATGCTTCATTATCTTGGAAAAGATCACGTGCAGAAGACAGCAGTTTGGGCTCAAGTATTTCATTTATGTATCTTTGGGCATTAATATTTCCATTGATCACACAAATCCTGTCCACACCTCTTGATGTCATACAACTCCAGATCATAACACTGTCTAGGTGTTTCACGGTAAGTGTAATGCAATCAGCATGCAAATCTTCTCCGATTCTTCTCCTAACGTATTTTACTCCATCACTACCAAACAGGGAGATTTTTGTCTCATCACTCCAAATTACACTGTCCCATTTTTCCGTTGCCAGCAGTTAACATGGGTTTTAGCCCAGTTTAATCTTTTCAACCATTGTTTGAGCGATAAAAATGGCTTTCTTTGTGGAAGTCTAGCATGTAGACTAAATTCACGCAGTCTGCGCCGAACAGTCCTTGCACTCAACTTCACATTGCATTGGGATATTTCACCTTGTATACACCGAGATGGTTTTCTTCTGTCACCTAGACACAGTTTCTTAATTCACTTGCTGTTGTGCACCTTTTCCTGACTTTATCAGTCTGGTTTTGTAGTGACTGAGTCTCCTTATACATCTTCAAAAATTTGGAAATGCCAGCTTTGGTTATGTTTCCCCCATATTTCTTCATAACTGTAGCCTTAATAGTACTATTTTACATCACTTTCTGTGTGGCCAGTCAACTCTTTGAGCCATTTCTTTAACTTTGTTACGTTTTACAAGCTCACTAAATCAAAAGACACAAAAACCAACCAACTTGATAGCAATCACATAACACACTGATAAATGTCCTCTGACCTGTTGGCTCATTGCCAAAACAAGATGACACCTAATTGGCTCTCTAAACACTCATGCTCATTAGCTACATTCAAATGAAGAAAAGCTACTTCACACACACATACAAATCTATCTCATTCTTCTATCTCATTCAATCTATCTCAAAACATATATCTCATTCTTCAGAAACATGCATATTTTGTTCATTTGTTCATTGTTCATTTTGATTAAATACACGGACTTGAAAAAGAATTATTTTGAAATGAACAATTTATTTAGGCCTAGTGCTTATCCACCTGTATAGCTTTAATGCTTAGATTTTATATGATTTTCTATTATCGAATCCACTCCATTGATATTTGTTGATTATCTTCAGCTTGATGACTAGAAATTTGCATTTTATTTTCCACATGATTGATGATTCTCTATTTATTACTTTTTAACACTTTACAACATAGTTGAAAAGTGTTTATGACTTTGTTCATTCTGTCTGTCTGTCTGTCTGTCTGTCTGTCCGTTAGCACGATAACTGCCGTAAAAATGACTTTATCAAAATGAAATTTTAGTATGTTTTTCAGACGGTCTGTGGGACCTATGGGAATATAAATAAATAATATCACCCAATTAGTTTTTTATTGAACCCGGGTTGAAAAAATGGAATACATTGTACCCTATGGGACCTAATTTTTCAAACATTTTTTAAACAAATTTAAAATTCACAAATTGCTTCGAAATTTTTAAAAAATATTCACATTATCCCATAAAATATATATAAAAAATTTCAAAAAAATATGTTAAGTAGTTTTTTAATTAAAAATTATTTAATATACGGAAAATAACAAATTCAATTAAATTCTGACTTTTGGGATATCCTCCAGAAAGAAAAAATTGATATATTATATAATAAATATCTTTCAAAACGTTTAATCAATTTGTATGTGAGAGAGGATTCACATTTTAAAATAAATTTGGTAGATAACAATTTTTCAAATTTTTTTTTAATTTTATATAACTGTTCATGATATACTTATTTGATGGCATTTTTAATGCACTTTCCTGCGTCCTAGAGAGTTAAAATTTGGTACACGGCTTAAATTTGTTAAACATTTTATTCTACAAAAATTTGGTGGATCTTCAAATATAGATCATACATTTTTTTCGAAATGGCCTGCAAATAATCCCCGTTCACTGTTATAAATCATTGTTTTAATATTGTTAAAAATTCTGATGTGGGCAGCACATGTCTTTCCTTGCAGACTCATATTCACGTTCTCTTTATTTCTTCAATAATAATTTGAGTTTATCTGCAGAAAATAACAGCCATAAGTATTTTAAATGACATTGAACTTGCACGTTAAACTTAAATTTGGTTCCCATTTGATAGCTGGACTTATTGTCAAATGTGGCGTAGCGAAAACGCGAAAAAACTAGAATATCTCAAGAACGGCTAGTCTTAGAGTAATTGGGTTGGTTTTATTCTTTTTGTTGTCAAAAATCACGCATAAAATAGGAATTTAATTGATATAATTGAGCACACGTAGTCCTTTATTTTTATATTTAACGATTTTTGCTGGCCATTTCGCAAAAATAGCCCGTTCCTTTTTCCCGAATCGCACTAGAATAACCTACAAATAATTTATGTACCAAATTTTGTTAAATTTGGTATATAAATCACTTGTAGGTCATTGAAATATTATACACCAAATTTTGTTAAATTTGTTCCATTAGTTTTTAACCAGAGTGTATAAAGACCATTTCTGCCGGCTATTTCGCAAAGAAAGCAGATTCTTTTATTACGAATCGTACTATAATCTAATGAACATCAGGATTTCCCACAAAAAACATACCTACCAAATTTTATGACATTCGGTCCACTAGTTTTTCAATTAGAAGGGATGTAAGGGGACATACACATAGAAACATACACAGATACACTCTTACACACACAGACGTCTTCCTAAAAATAGTTTTTTCGTGTTCTGAAAGTCCCAAAACGTGTAGATCCTTCGAAAATTCGAGTTCCGATCTTCGGCACGATTCCAATACTTTGAATACATACACACACACACACACACATATATTATCTGCGTATTTGTGTATTATCTGTATATCTAAATTCCGTGCCTATGCAATTACAATAGTTGTGATTTTAAATGGTCCCTAAACTTTTATTTTCTTCAACGAAGCCTAATTTTACTTATGCAGAATGCAAATATCTCAAGCGATTGTAAGGTGATTTACATAAGAATTGCTGAATTTTTTTCACACAAAATTATTTAGCTCTGGAGTCTGGAATACAAGCTATATGAATGAAATATTCATTGATTTTGCGTAGAGAATCAGATGATTTATATTTCGATACAGTTTTAAATATTTAAGTATAATAAATTACTGTAGCACTGCGATAATGTGAAAGTTATCACCACTGAATGTATCACATTTTAAAATTTTTTAAATGAAATTGCATTTCAGTTGGAAAGTGTTTCATAATCAATGCTTATGCATGATTGATCTTTCTTGTTTTTATTATGTAGGCATATTTTAAAGTTAGGGTTTTTAGAGTTACAACTTCTCTCTATTCTGTCATTGTATTTTCAAATTATCTCTAATATATATATATATATATTATCCGTCAGAAAAAAACTCTTACATAAAAACGTCAGGCCTACAACTGCATTGGATGTGAATTTGACCAGACAAATGTTCAAGTACAAGATTCTAGTAAAAAAAATTAGCAGACTTCTTTTTCTCACCACTCGGGTGGATTAAAAAAATTAATTTTCTTGAGTACAAGTCTGGAAATGTGGCATCTGGAATGAAGGATCAGATTGCATGTAGTACACTTATGCTATTTTCGGCTCAGAAATTCAATAATGTTATTTTGCTCAGTTATTCAAGGGTGCGTTATTTTCGTTGTGATTGAATTTATAATCTGGAAAAAGACGCAGCGCTGTTATTAAATAAAATGTTTTACGCTGAACATAAATAAAGGAGTTGGATTACCGAAAACATTAAGGAAATGATATGCAGACAAAAAAAAATTCTTAACACATTATTCTCGCCACGCCAGCAGCATAAAAATATTTTTCAGTCTGCCTTTCCACTTCGGAATTTACCGACGAAAGAATATACGGGTCTCTTGAGAGAAGCTATACTAGCAAACAAAAAATATACTTGCGACGCGTGAAGAAAATAGCAGTTTATTTCAAGAATTCTAAATTGTCGCTACATTCAACTGCTTTTAACTCCGTGAATCCCTGGCCAGCTCTGCATATTTGGTGGTTTTCTGTAAGCACATGCCGATGGCAAAATTGCAAATGTTTTTTCTTCCAGTAACAGTATTAATAATAATAATAATAATATGCAACTTATACTACGCAAATAAGCATTTATAACACCTTATAGAGATATTTTCTACCTTAATTTATAAATTTATGAACTTTGGCAAACGCCATAGAAAATCGGCTCTTCCATGGCATTATGTTTTAGCAATGACCTTTGCGATTTGGTCACTTTATATAAAATTATGCTTTGCAAGCCATCCATTGACAAAAAAAGTAACACACCAAGAAGGAGCGGCCGTCCAAATAGATGCTCAAGTCCTCAGGACGAGTCGGACGGTCTGGGTCTTCAACACCAAGAGGAATTGAAATCGAATGAGACTTTATGCCTGTGATCGTAATAACGACGGTAATAACTGATTACAATATCATAGTAAAGCAACAATTTTTGACAGAACAAAGGTACAATTTTAAGTTACCTTTAGTAACTTATAGGTCCTCCTGTTGCTTGAAAGTATGCGGCGATAAGTCCGGTATGCTGTCATACAAATTCCGTATGCTATCCTGCAACAGATTTGCCCACAAATACTGCAAGTACCACTCCTGATGCCGCACAATCGTAGATGGCTGAAGCTGTTGTCAAATATGATTCCACAAATGATCGATGGGCGACAAATTGGAAGGCAGGGCAGGATAATGAAGCGTGGCAACATGACAGAGATATACCAAAGAAACACTATCTGTTTGCGGATGAGCATTAACTTGTTATAAAATGGCTCTTTATAGACCTGCCATAAAAGGCAAGCAACACCATAGGATTCCATAAACCGCACGCTGTGCCACCAGTGTACCTCATCTCAATACTAGTGGTGACGACTATCACATGAGACGGCTCCCCAGATAATCACACCAGCAAGGTAGTTTGTCGTTCAACAGTCAAAGTGGTACTGAATGGCTCACCAGCCGTCCTCCATACATTAACACGGTGGTCATCCGTTCCCAAAAAGAAGCAGGATTCGTCGCTAAAGCCTATACGTTGTTATACCGTAAGAGTCTATATTTCTGTGTCGCGACACCATTGCAAACGAAGCTGACGATGTTGGCGTGTTAATGGCAAGAAGCGTAAGGGGTACCTTAAATGTTCTTGTTGAAACCCAGATCGTCCGACCTACCAGAAAGGTGTAAGGTAATTGTTTGAATGGTCGGGAAGTGCCACCTAATTTAGACCGGAACCCAGTGGGGGAGGCATCCACAGGAATCGTACCCTACTTCCCCTACCACCAACCGGAAGGACTTACGGACCCACATGTTTAGCGTAATCGTACTCCGCGTGAACAAGGCGGCAGTTTTGGCAGTGTGGGAATCGAGCCCGGGCCTACCGAGCGCAATTCCCGCGCGCTGACCACTGGGCTACCGCTCCCTGTATACCATAAATGTAAATTTGTCTCTACTAGTCACCTGATAATGATACGAAAAGAGAAAGGGTTCTCTTCTCTTGAAAGAGTTCTCTTGCGTGTCTCTGGATGTTGGGCAAAGATGCCGTTGCATCTGTTCGTGCTTGTCTCGTGATCACACGCTCCTTTCTCTTAATGGTCTGTCTGAGTCGTCCAGAGCCTTCTTCAAATCAGGATTAGAATACTTCAGCAGGGTACCCTAGACCAGAAAGTACAGCTTCGTCTTACGAGGACTTGGAATAAAGCATTTTGGAGATTTCATAATCTGAAAAGAGGTTTTTGTTTCTTGTACTTGGAAGTTTTCGTGAGATAGAATTTTACACCAAACAAATCATTAAATTAAGACTTTCGTAGAGACAAAACTCATAATAAAACTGCCTAAGAATAACTAATTCCTCATGCAAGTTTCAAAACGTAAACACACCTAATTAATCTGTAAACACATCTGTTAATTGGGTCGTTGATTAAATGCATCACACAAACATTAAAATTTAAGAAAAAATAAGCAAACAAAAATTGGGGCCCCTTAAAAAGCGAGTCTGAAGCAGCAGCTTTATTCACTTTATGATGGATCCAGTCCTTCATGAATCCAAAGTGAACTTTATTTTTTATTTCAGCCTTCAGTTTGCTTTGAATCATAGGATATTAAACTATTATTCACCTTTATGCCCTAGCTATTGTATACTATTGCAAGGAGCTCTACGGATTTAAGTATAACTATTATTTATAACCCAAATACAAGCTTATAAAATATTCGCTTAACTTGATGTCTATAAATTAATTTGTAATAAAAAATATTTCACGAGTAAGAACATAAAAAGTTTATTAAATTATCAACATGTTCCATTGTCAAAAAGTAGTCTTTTTATTCAGGATAAAAGGATAATATCAGGACAGAGCAACTTACTTATTTGCTTAATGTATTTACTTATTTACTTAATGTATTATGTACTTACTTATTTACTTAACTGCATTTACTTAATGATTACTTACTTGTGAATATATTATTCTGACAAGTGTGCTTAATATGACATGTTCGTTTGGGGATAGGCTTTTCAGATAGTACTTAATTTACTGTAGTAGGGCAAGAAAAAGTTTGTCAATTAAAAATATATTATTAATACAAAATCATTAATATTATATTACATTATTAGATATTATATAAATTATATTATTATTATTTAAAAATTATTATTATTATTATTATTAATATTATCATTATATTTTCTTCCCTATCTCACGCTTTTTCTACATCGTTCTTTAAATTCATATACTCTGCATTTTATTAATTTTTCTCGTTTTGCTTCTATTTTATCACACTAGATGACGCTACCGTACTAAATTTCTGTTATTTAGCTTTTTACAGTTTCTCGGATATGCTCAGGCTTTCATTTGGCTTTCAGCTCCTACTCAACTTTGTAAAAATCTCCAATACTTCAGAAAAATATTTTAAAAACCTACATTCTTAACTCTTATATTTAATCCCTAAATGCTTATTATATAGATGGCTATTTTTTTCTTTATGAACTCTGACAATTTCAGATTATTTAATAAACATTCTATTGTCAAATTCAAAGAAAATATATGTAATATTAAAAACGTCTGTTACTACTTGGATCTTCAACATTTTCGAAAATCTAAATCATACTCACTTTTTCTGTCAAAAAATATATTACGATACCTGACAGCAAAAATCAATACTGAATAGGAAAACAAATACTGAAAAGAAAATTTATTTTCATATTTATTGGCAGATAGTCAATATTTAGATATATTTTCTTGTAAAAGACTAGACTGTGTTCTAATAAAAATAATAATATTCTGAGGGGTAAACTTCTGTTTCACTTGCATAATATATCTGTAATCTGTATCTTAATCTCTCCAGCTATGCGAATTTACACTCTGCAATATACCGATTACATTTTTCTCACTTAATTCTTTTTACTCACAGAATTCATCTATAGAGATGATCTCAGTGTTAGTATCGTGCTCTCATAGCAGATAACAGCATCCATGGGCTAGTTTCATACTTATTATTCGCAAGTCAACATGGAATGGCCAACATTTGCAATGGCAGCATGGAAAATCGATATGTTTCGCAGTTTGAAGATTAATTCAGCCTTACCACGCCGCCAACATCAAATTTCGTTTATTTTTTACTGTGTGTATGTGTATGTCTGTTCAACAGTGGTAATTCTTTTGATAAGTGGAATTGCTGCATTATTTTGACTATACCTCGGTAATACATGTATCTGAGAATATTTAAATCTATATAAAGAGTGTCTAACATATTTTTGTCTTACCAGAACCCCCCTCCACACACACACACACACACCGAAGCCCCCGGTGAGACTGAATCTGTGCACACCTATAGTATCGACTGTGAGGCAAAAAACAGAGACTAGAGGTATTATAATTTCGAGCATTAAAACGACAGTAGAGAATGAGTGATGAGACGAGCTAAAGAAAGAACCAGACTGAACGTCCCCAAAATTTACAGTAAATTGGACAGTTACTTATGACCCATAAATATTACTTTAATTAAGATTGAAACCAACACGCAAGGGAGACACAAAGTCTGCATGGAGTAAACCCATGGTGCGGATCTAACCGAATGAATCGGCATCAACAAGCGAGAAACGAACCAATACCTAACATTGTACTAATAAGGGGCAACTAATAAGTTTAAACCAGTATTGTACTAATAAGGGGCAAGTCAGCGCCATTCAATAACGGGGCTCAAAAAAGAAGGCGTGTTTTCCCGAAGCGAAATAAAAGAGGTTGCCTAACTAAAAACACAGAACTAGCAGACTTGTTAAGATACTCGAGATGTAAAGGTGATAGTGATGGGTAACATTCAATAAAAAATGTTGAATCCGTCTTAGTAAAATCAACCGGTGGCCCATGCAATTGCAAACACCTTGACAGTGTGGCTATTGAGGTGTGTTCAACGAGAGTTACATGCAGTTGGAGGTATGCGCTGATTCTTACATGTTCATAAATCGAGATTAAAAGTGATTTAATATCCGGCTTAATAAGACTGATTCGATCACCACTCTGGTCTTGAAATAATAAATCTTTGATCTCAAAAGTTCAAGAGTAGGTACCCCATTGTTAGAAGTTAATGGAATAATTTTGTAATTAATAAAGGCAATGTTTGTAAACAATATCGTAATTTTCAGTATAATTAAAAAGAATGGAATATAAAAAATTATTAAAGAGTCTATAATGACCAGATTAATTTAGTTTACCTTGAAGCAAAGGTAAGTAGTCTCTCACTGAATAAGAAATTGAAGGTTAATGCATTCTCAACGCAGCTTAATAATCAAATCAATAAGTCAAATACACTTTGTGCAAAGGATAAGGAAAAGCTGTTTCGAGTATACACAAGTATACATATATATGGATACCCTTCATCAGTGCAAGAGAGCAAACAAACCCGAAGCCCATTTTGTCTTCGGGTTTATTGGTTGCCTTGCACTGACGAGGGGGATCCAGTGTATCCTCGAAACAGCTGTATGCTGCATTATTTGTGCTTATATACGTTGCTCAAGTTTTCCTAATGCGGCTTAATAAGTTAGCATAATAAATACGATATTTAAGAACTACTAAAGCTTCTTCAAAACTGGTAATAAAATAAATAAACCATTAGCACATCGACTACTTGACGGAACCAAATTTCAAAATTTCTCGCTAGGGGATGGAAAAAATGGAAGGGTTCAAAAGACTTACCGAACCCTCTAGAGTCCCGGAAAGTCTTCTTCTTCTTCTTCAACCCAGACCGTTCGAACTACCCGAAGGTTTAAGGTACCTGTTTGGATGGTCGAGAAATACCAAGCAATTTAGACGGGAACCCAGTGTGGGCGGTATACCTAGGGACTGTACCCTCCTTCCCCTACCACCAACCACTCGGTAGGACTTACGGACCCACTCATTTAATCTGCGCGTTCTCCGCGTAAACACGGGGACAGTTTGGGCAGAGCCGGGAATCGCACTCGGGTCGCCCGAGTGCGATTCCCGCGTGTTAACCACTGGGATGTCCCACCATGTCCGAAAAGTCTTGTAACCCCTTCCCCCTCCCCCCTCATCTATTACAGAATATTTCCACAATTATAGTATCAACCACGGGACAGGACCTAACGGAACCAAATTTTCAGTTAGCCATCCCTGGAGAATATGGGTATTTTTAAGACTTTGCAGACCCTTCAGGCACCCTAAAGAAACATAGAAGTCTAATATGTGTACATTCGTAGCATCGACAAAGAGACAGAACCTAACAAAGCTGAATTTTCGATTTTTTTCCCCGGAAAACGAAAAAAATGAGGGCGAAAAGTTTTCCTAGACTCTTCAGGATTAACCTCGAATACTGAAATTTAAAACACTTAAAATATAGACTATGATACATAACTTAATCGAGCCGAATTTTTGATTTACTTTCCCGGAATGGCGAAAATTGGGGTTCTTTAAAAAGGCCTCCTAGACCCTCCAGGGGTACCCTGGTGACTTAGAAGGCTGAATCTTTGCATATTTCTAGTAGCGACGTCGGGGCAGAACCTAACGGAGCCAGAGTTCCGTTTTTCTCTCTCTCGGTAACGGAAAGAATAGTTATCCAAAAAGACTTCCCATGCTCTCCAGAATTCCTCTGTTACCTAGAAAGTTAAGACTTAACACACACATAATATCGACTGCAGGACATAACCTTACTGGGTCTAATTACATTTCAGATGACTTTTCTCCACGCTAAACGCCATACATTGTGCAACAAAAACGGATTTTAAAATACGTAACATATTTTTAAGAGTGTTAGTTTATGTGCCTATAGGCACGTTTAACTACTAGTAAGATAATAAAAATCGCATACATTCAGGCATCGAGAAGAGTGACCAACTTGCATACTTACACTTGGCAAATCTGTGTAATACTGAACTAAGTAAGTGGGGGGTGGTGTATCAAAATTATTCAGCACTTGCTTCCTTCACTGTAGCTAGAATCTTGGTTTTGATGTCATTCCGTCCATCTCAGCTTCGAGATCAAAGGAGATATATAAAATTTCAAGAATTCGAATTAGGGGTGGCGGTGCAAAGGAATGATCAAAACACTCAAAACCTCTTATTATCGAGCACTTCCCCTCTAGCACATCCCCTCTAGCAATTATCGAGCACTTCCCCTCTAGCACATTAAACTAGCTATATTACACAACTGGAGGGAGTGCTTCCTGCACTTTTAACATTATTCCGAGTTTTCGAAAATCGCCTGCGTCTGTATCATGTAAGGCAAGTAAGTCTTCGTATTTTTACCATTCAGAATAATGCTATCAAGATCTTTAATTTTAAATAATTTGCGTTCTAAGTGTGTAAAAATTCCATAAGTTCTGGATAATTATATAATCTTCCCAAGTATAAAATTTTACGGTGATATCTATATTTGTTCTCGAGTTTGTTCTTCATTTGTATCGCTGAAAACCTTTTAAACGCGATCGAATATTTCTCCAAATTTTTTAATGAAGTTTAGAAAAAATCAGAACTTACAATAACGTTAGAAAACGTTTGACACAAACTATAAAACGCTAGCATGAACCGTTCTCAAGATATTGAATTTTTTCAAATAAATTTAGAAAAAAAATCACATAAAATTAAAAAATATATAACTGCTGTAAAATATGTTCACTTTTCACACGTAATATTATGCGACACATTTGTTAACATCATTCTCGTAGATCTAGTTCGTTCCATTCACGTGGAAGATACTTTACACAATAATCACGATCATGACGATATTTCTCCCCAGATTTACAAAAATGTCGTTAAAATTGATAAAATGACACTAAGTTAACGAAAATGACGCCAAATTGATAAATTAATTATTAAAATATTTCAATATATGGACTATATTCCATATTGCGGGTGCTATCAATACCGATAATTGTCAATTTAGAGTTACGTGAAACTTTACGGCAGCATCTATATTTGTTCTCGGTGTTTGTTCTTTATTTGTATCGGCTACGCCTCTCAGCACAAAAATGTAAATTTCAAGCCGAATATCTTCTTCGTTAATATTAATTGAAATAAACAATTATTTACTATTTTACGTCAAAACAGTATCTTCGATGCCAATGGAAGCAACCGATGCCAATGCAAAGCAAGCAACGTCATTTCATTTCATTCTTTAGCATTAAAATAATGATATCACATCATTATTTATAAAAGATGATAATTTCGTATAGCGAGTAGGACTGTACTAATAGATAAAATCTTACAAATTCAAGTTTCGTAGATTAATGAAAACATTTTACTATTCTTATTTTCAATCGCGTTAAAATTATATAAAAATAATGAATACGCTTATTACGATGAAAATCGTAGCGATTGATCTTTGAATTGATTGATCTTTGGATGATTGAATTCTACGTGGTTATTTTTGAGATAAAATAAATTATATCAAATGCAACATTATGCCTGAATTGTTATCGACGAGAATAGCTCTTTTGATACCACATAGTTTATATATTTTATTATTTTACAATGTCAAGTTTTGCAAGTTACCGCATAATTATTGATTTTGTAAAGCTTAGTTAGAATCAGAAGTTTAAACAGGCTTGATCTATAACGGACGAGGCCCATGTTTTAAGAAATTATAAATAAACATTAAAAAAATATTCACGTAGTTATTTTTGAGAAAGAATAGTTATCAAATGAAAACTTTTATTAGAACACTGAACTTTATGTCTGCGTGGCGAGAATAGCTAGTCCAAATATGAAAAATAATCCAAATATAATAAAAAATATATTTGAACTGTGAATTTTCACTCGACTTTCTCATACATACGTATCTTTTACATATTCTATTTTTATGCTTAAATTTAAAACAACTTTTGATATTCAAAGCTTTTATTGTGTAGGTTAGATGTCACATTTGATGACCACTAGCCATTGAAAACTCGCGAAACGCGAGTGAAATGGCTACCATTCAAATAAAATCATCACATCAGCAAAGAAACTATTCCAAATAAAATCAGCACATCAGCAAAGAAACTATTCCAAATAAAATAATCACTTCAAACCTCCGATGCAGAACCTACGCACGTGTTGGCTACCCGTATTTCAAAACAGTTTTCTAGATTTTTATCACCAGACCTCTGTTTCGTATTTTAATGCCAACTAATAATTTTCAAGATCTCTAGCCATTCACTTAGCTAATTTCAGAGATGAAGATTTTATCGTGCACTGTAATAGCCGAAGCCTACACGAGCTTTCTCTCGGAATGAAGAATTGCGCTGTGGGTGGTTATCTTGTTCAAACACTGGGCTTTATTTATAGTAGAATACCGTTTTGTGCCTATCATTTTGCTCGTGTTGTCAAAAACTTTTTACTTCAACCCTTTGTGTTTCAAATACTGATTTTTATCAATTTACTCTCCGTTGTTGTTTTTCTTGTTCGTTCAAAAAATGAACTCAATAAAAAAGCAAAATCACAAGTGATAAAAATTAAAAAACCTTACTTATAGGGCATTCAATACCGGGATCCCAGGATTCCGAAAAACCGGTATTTTGATCTAATTTGTCACTATTAAAATACCAGCAAATTGGACAAATTTATTGACACAATATGGTTATTGGAAAATTGTTGTCATATCTAGGAATAATCTCAATAAAAAAGCAAAATCTCAAGTGAGAAAAATATAAAAAAACCTTGCTTGTAGGGCATTCAATACCGGGATCCCAGGATCCCGAAAAACCGATATTTTGATCTAATTTCTCACTATTAAAAAAACAGGCAAATTAGATGAATATGAAATCAGGACCAACAGCATCTCGAAACAATCGAACGGTAGGGTCAAGGACTTCGTTTCTGTATCTAAACGTGGATTCTAGATTTAAACGTATCAAAGGAATATCCAAACATCATGATTATAAAGCTGAGATTAAAAATTTACATCATCAATTTAACAGCACTTATCAATGGAAATTAATAAAATCATGGGTATTTGCGGTTAAGAAAAAACATTTAAATAACGTTTATGCCATTTTCTTAAAATTAAATCTAACTAATGAACATTTTAATCATATTTTCTATGATTTGCTCATTACTAGATCAAAGTAATTAAAATTAAAACTTAATCAATTTCATAATAATAATACGTTTACTAATTTTTATTGTGTAATTTCTTTTAAACATCCAATTTATAATTCTATAAATTTTAGGAATCTATTTAACAAGTTCAAACATTATTACCTATTGGGGATTTGAATGTTTCTAAGACTTTTAAATACAACAAGCCTATTGGTAGATCTATATTTAATTACAATGAAATTTCATACTCTCTGTCTATACATAAAGATTCCATTTCAAATGTAGATACTGAATGCATTTGCAAAGTAGACAAATATGCTAAATATATAAATCCACACTTGAAGCATATACTTACAGGAGACTTAGCCATAGTTAAAAACGAAACGGTAAGAACCATTATGTCATTTGGTATAAATGTCAGGTTACCATCTTGTAATAACTCTTTTAAAGTTTTAAAGTCAATAAATCTTGACCTTGATAAATATATTTTTAAATTAGCTTCTAAACATGCTCTGCCTTTAGAGGCATTTAATATGTGGGAATTTACTTTATTAAAAATTATTGAAAATACTATTTGTAATATTAAACTGTCTAGATCTATATATAATATTGAGAATATAAAACACTCCATTAATGATTTACAATGATCGTTTGTTATTACTTATGCTGATAAAGCCTCTAATAATTATGCTATTATCTGTAAAAAATTCTATACACAATTTCTGTTGGATTATTTAAAGCACAATAGTCTATTTAGACTAGATTCATTCTCCCTTAATAGTATCAAACTGAAAATTATCAATATGAATAGTGATTTAAATATTAATTATAAATTTCTTAAATTTTCATATATAGTGCTTATTCCTAAATTTCATAAAAATCCTATTAAATATAGAACGGTAACTAGTGGTCATAATACTTACTCCACTACTGCGAGTAAACTACTACTAAATTATTTAAATGTAATAAATGATAGTTTGCGTTATTCTAGCGATAATTGCCTTATTCTAAATAATAGTAAAGAATTAAAGAATAAATTAACATCACTAGGCATTCAAACTTTTGATTTTAAAGATCTTTTTAATAATATTAAAATCTCTGATCTTTATGTAGTAATTTTAGCTCTATATATATATATATAATGCTTATATTACTAATCAACCTACTCATACTATATTTACCAATTTTCCTAAACTTCTTCACTTTGTTCTTTTAAATAATTATATATTTCAAGGTATTAAATTAAACTTACAAGTCTCAGAGGTTCCACAAGGTGGTTGTAGTAGCAGTATGTTATGCTAATTTATAACTTTATCATTATAAAAAATCTTTTACTTTAATAGATTATAAAATTTACAGATATGTTGATGATCTGATTTGTTTAGTAATAATTAATATTAATTATATTTACAGATATGTTGATGATCTGATTTGTTTAGTAATAATTAATATTAATTATATTTACAGATATGTTGATGATCTGATTTGTTTAGTAATAATTAATATTAATTATATTTACAGATATGTTGATGATCTGATTTGTTTAGTAATAATTAATATTAATTATATTTACAGATATGTTGATGATCTGATTTGTTTAGTATTTACTGCCAACTATATCATAGATATAGATTTCTATCCGGATAATTTGGAATTAATTCCTAATGAAGCCACTATTAGTAATAATATTAATATTTTAGATTTAAATCTAATTATTGAACCTACTAATATGATAGTTACTAATTTATATGATAAAAAAGACTATTGAATTTTAACATTAATAAAATATTACCAATTAATTCCTGCAACTTGATTCAATTGCTTAGAAATATTATACTTAATCAACATTTTAGAATTTATAGATTATCAGATAAGCAATTTCATGCTATGCATATTAATAGTCTAAAAATTAGGGGGAGTTTGTTTGCATAACAGCTACAATTTTTGTTCAATTCTGAAACAATTTATTGCTTTTAGAGTTTTTAAAATTTCACATATTGATTAATTAGCGATTTTGGAAATACTATACTTTCTGTTACTGCTAGTATTTATCACGTCTTCGGACTATCCAAGCTCTGCGGTTGGTATGTGTGGTAAGTTTTTACATAATGATTGACTGGGCAGTGTTGGAAATGTCGTGCTTTTGATTAGTATTTGTTCCTATCCGAGCTATTCAAGACCTTCAATAGGTATGAGTGTTAAAATTTTACATATTAGTTAATTTGTAATATTGAAGATGGCATGCTTTTTACTGCTGTCTTTATCACGTCTTGGATAACTACTTTTTACTGCTGTCTTTATGACTATCCAAGCTCTTCAATTGGAATGTGCGTTAAGCTTTTGAATACTGATTGATTAGCAATATTATAGATGCCATGTTTCTGATTGTTGCTATTATTTATCACGTCTTCAAGTTATCCAAACTCTTCAACAGGCATGCATGTTAAACTTCTAGATGTTGATTGATTAGCAATGTTGGAAATTCCATGCTTTCTTTCACTTGCTTCTAGTATTTATCACTTCTTTGAGCTATCCAAGGTCTTTACTCTTTAGTGACTACATGCATTAAGCTTTTACATCTTAGATTAGCACTGTTGGTGATGGTATGATATCAAATTCTGCATGCAAACGTGAAATTGCACACATATTTGCAGAATCACAATTTCAGTTATTGAAACAAAATGTTACAGGGTGAAACACCCACTTTTAAACTGCGCATACTCACTACACTTCGTACAAATAACAAGTAAGCATATTTTAAGCAGCAAAGCATGTGCACTTGCATGCATTGAGATTTAAACGAGCTCCTTCCTGTATATTAAATACGTTTTTGCGATTTAAATGTGCTACTTTGATCTAATTCTTTTTCTGTATTCTAATTTGTCTTATTTAATATTCAAATACTAAAAAAATTATATATATGCTCTTTTGTATTAGAATTCTCAAGTACTGAAATTAATTTTTGACGCTTCTAATTTCATAATTATTAGCTGAATTTAAGTTGTAATTTGAAATCTTTTACAGCTCACATACTTAATATACGAGAGTCCATATACATGTAAATCTTACATAATAAAGGAAAATGCCTGTGTGTCTGTCTATGCAGTTTGTGGAGGGAAATCTAAGCGTCGTACAGCCATGAAATTTGGTACACAGGTATTTCAGAGCCCGAATGAAAAATGATTCAATATGATTAATAGACGAATTTTAAAGAATTTTTAAATAATATATACTTTTCGTGCGTTTAAAACATCCCTGATTTTTTACATTACGATATAAAATTATTGACCGGCAATCCAAAGTTTATATCTTAACTCTAGCTCTTTTAAATACTGTTTAAATACACAGACTGTTTCGAAGCAAAAAATAATTTCACGAAGCAGTCCGTTCATTTAATACAATTATTTTAAGCCAGCGAAGTCTTAAAAGTTTTGAATCATTATAGCGTTCAACATTAATATCCCTACTTCTCTAGACCGCTAACGCCATCTATTAGCAAACACATTTAATAAGCCTTCTGTTGATGTTTCTGAAAGTCTGATGAACAGATGTCGCATTGCATCGAACTTTTTTTATTGATTTATTTTTTTTTCGGATCTGCCCCATTTTAAAGGTAGGGGGAATGGGTAGTTTTTGGGGATGGGATTGTTGCACCGGCTGTCACGGACTGTATGCGAAAGATTGTATATATTTTCATTTATTTGTATCGCGTTATTTTGATTTATCTGTGTCTCGAGAATGATTTTAGTTCATAGCAGACGATTTTGACAGATCTTCTCCTCTTTTTACGTATTAACATTTTTCTAAAAACTTGATTATTTTCACCTGGTTGTTAGTGTCCAATTTCAGGCCTTACTTGACCCGCTTAAGTGCATTATTAAATAAGTTTAAAATAATTTTAATTTGTTTAAAAAAAGCTTAACATGACTGTAACTTCTCAAATTTTGGTCCGAACAGCTCCAAACTGTACATTTGAACCCTGTATCCTCTTTATTCTTTAAATTTTCTTTAGTTTAATACCTATATTGCTTAGAAAGTATGGTGATAGTGAGTGTAACTTGTACCACTTTTTCCAATAGATATGCTTTTAGCAGTAAATTAAGTAAACTTTTTACTTTAGCCGATCTAGTCTAAGAAAAGTATGGTGATCTTAATTTAATCACAAGTCGAGTTTTTCCTGTAAATACTGCGGTGAGACTCCTAGATACCACAAACGACTGTGTGGGGTCTGTGTGTGTGGATGGGTGTCAAATGGTTGGGCCTTCGTAATCTCGAAAACCACTGAGGAGATTTGGATAAAATTTATAAAGTATACTGTGTATATTTTGTAGATGTCAACGCATAAAAAAATCTGAAAAATGTATATACTTTAACTATACAGGGTAATTCAAAAAAGATGGGCCAAACTTTACGAGGTGGTGGTACACACCAAACCAAGCATATTTCGTCATAGTTTACTGGGTTGGAAATGAAACGTAAAGGCGCCAGTGGGCACTTAATGGTGTTACCGATGAGGTAAGGCGAAAACACAAGAATGACTTAGAAGTTATAAAATGGCATTTAATAAACAATAATTACAGTAATGGCTCAAAAGAACGACCGCCAACCTGAATGCACGTCTCAGAGCGGTGATAAAAGGATTGGCGAACTCTAGTTTGTTCAATGTCTCATCTGTTCCCCATGCAGAACCCGCCATACCGTGGATTGTGACAGAGCGGCCGATGCAAGCGTTCAAATGTTCTACGATTGAGCAACTGCCTATGGGGGAAACGTTCCCTGTACAGTCATTGTGCCTCTCTGCCATTCCCATTTGCAGCTCCATAGAGGAAATGAATATCAGCTTTTTCCCTATTTGTGAATTCCTCCATCGTCTCAAAAGTTGGAGCTGCGAATAACCGTCGCAAGCTGATAAGGCCTTTGGTTGGTTGGTTGGTGTCGTGTCTCTAACATATTTATTAAGGAAGAATGTGTGCACTGCTTCTGTTTAGTCAAAGACCCGGGGCACCCGAAGGTAGAAGTCTGACTTTTGCCCCAATAAGACATAACAACATCCTTGCCCGCAGGCGAGATTTGAACCCGCAGTCTGGCAGCCGAGCCATCATGAGGAAACGCCTGCCTCTTTGACCGCTCGGCCACCCCATCGGCGCTGATAAGGCCGTCCATTCGGTGTTACAAAAATTTGCATAAGAGTGCTTCTTCTTCCCCAGGTGAAATTTGCATACGTGTTTTCTTCTTCAACCAGAATAACGCCTTTAAGTTTGCGGAGGGGTCGTTTCCCAACGAGTAAGCGTCCTGTAACGCCTTTACATTTCATTTCCGACCCGGTTAACTATTACGAAAAATGCTTGGTTTGGTATATACTACCACCTCGTACAGTTTAGCCCATCTTTTTTTAATCACTCTGTAGAACTACATTTTGTCAAAATCAGAGACCCTTCATAATTTCAAAACCATTTAAGCGAATTAAACCAAATGTGGGTGGTATATTGCGTATATTGTATAAATGTGAATGTAGAAAAGACTATAAAAATGCATGTAATTTGGCTCAGAGGCTGCAGAGTCCATTTCGGCAATAACAGCTTGCAATTCAGTCCCAGTAGCTCAACGGTAGAGCGCCTGCTGACCTGAACGAAGATCCGTGGTTCGATTCGCATTTGAGACAGCATGGTTCTTTACAATGGCTCCCGAACAAATCTACCAAGTAGATTAGTGCAAAGATGTAGGTCTGAAAATGACCCTAAAACGACTAGCACGGATTTGGTGAACGCTGGTATATTGAGCGCCAATTTCAAAATCGGAAGGACAACGGCCATGGAGGAAGTTAACCTGGAGGATAAAAATAGCAGCAGGAAACTAACCTAAGGCAAAAAAGGATCAGGAAGCTAACCTGGGGCAAAAGTAGCAGGAGACAGTTAGTCAATTTGTCAGTTGCATGCCAACCTGACATTAGAATTTGGAGAATACAGAGTCCACTTCGACAATAAGAGCTTGCAACTCCGTCCCAATAGTTCAAAGATAGAGCACCTGCTGGCCAGTACGAAGATCCGTGGTTCGATTTCCGGTCGGGGTAGCAAGGTTCTTTTCAAGGTCGTAGTTGTTTTACGTGAAATTTGTCAGTGGTTATTTCACATGAAAAATCTAGGAATTGCCCCCCATTCCTCTAGTTAATAAATATATTTTGAACTTCAAAAGATTATCCATAATTATTTTCTTTATAATTACCTCAAAAATTTTGGAAACTGGCAGAATATTTTAGTGATTGTTGATTATGTGATTTTTAAATTTTGCTTCAAAATGTATTCCCTGCAAAATTATTACATTTTCTGGATTATTCGGATTTCCGTTTATTCGGCATCACCGCACCGTTTGATACGAGTTAACATATTTCTACCGTATAAACATTCTGAAAGTAACAACGAAATAAATTGAGAATACCAGTTGAATGATAAAAACAATTAACTATAAAACTATTGGAAAGAATCGCAACTCTCTGTCGTTTTATAAAACTTTTTTCCTACGAAATAGTGAATTCAGTAACCCTCTCCTCTTTTCATGAAAAAACACTCCAAAATAGACGTCAAACTTTTAGTCTTAACCTTTAATCTAAAAATGCCGCAAAATTTGGCAAGCAAAACCTAACGCAAACTAGCCACGTTTTCAAAAAGAAAATCTTGCTATAGTACTTGAGCCGGAAATATATTGATTTTTTCTACATGGCGGTAAAAATAGGTTTGGAGAACTTTCAGCATATTTTCGACAATAAATTCGAATCTTAACGCCATTTCACATAATTAAGTGTTTTATTTTATGTATGTCTTCTTAAGTTTTCGTATTAAAAACGTATTAATATGTCATACCTATATATTTTAATAACAATTATTTAAACAAAATAGTCTTTTATTCCTTATTATATCGTCGTCTGTGATAATCTATATAACTAGGGGGCTCTACCCCCCTGCTCGCTACACTTCTCCAACCCCCTTCGGGAGGCTTCACCTCCTACTCGCTGCGCTTGCTTCATACCTATCTGTCCTAAAAATTCTACTATCAAAAATATCTTTTCCAATCCCTACCTATTTTCCGCAGGAGGTGAAACCAAGGATTTTTCTTAGCCCAGGAAATCCAAAAACTGGATTCCTTGATCCTGAGCAAGCTTCGCGAGCTATTTGATGCCAAACTAAAGTTTAAATCGATAAACGATTTATTTCATCGTGTTACCCTATTATTTTTCTATAAATGTACCAAATTTCATATTTTTGTATTCTATAATTTTTGCGGTACGAGACAGAGAATTTGCCAGACATGTCGATATGAAAAAAAAAATTCACTTCAGAAGTGCATAAAAAGTAAAATATCTCAAAAACTATATCGGAATTAAAGAAATGGGCTCCATCCTGCAAAAATTCACCCATGCAGATACTTTCCAGCAAAAATTCGTGTTTTTGGTATTGTTAGTCTGTCCAGGACGAGAACTCGCTGCTCAAATATGTTGTCTTTGATTTTGACATTAAATATTTATTAAACTATGATATATATCAAAAAAAGGTTTATTTCAGCGTATTCCCCAAAGCTTTTTCTACAAGTGTACCAAATTTCATATTTTATATGCAATAGTTTTTGCGGTACGAAGCAAAGAATTTCGAGAAACAAGAAATTTGTTAAGCAGCGGCTGCAGCGGCGGCGGCAACTACTTTTTTTTAATATAGAGACAATTGTCTAAATTTTCTTTTGTCGTTCAAAATTCTCCAAAAGACCCCGGTAACCTAGAAGTAGCATCTACAGGACAGAACCTAATAGAGGCAAATTTTCTATTTTCCTCCAGGGTGAAGAAAATGGTGGTTCGAAAATTCTTTAGACCCTCAGCCCCACAGGTGGCCTGGAAGATTGAGGCTTTGCACCCTTATTGTGTCAGCCATGGAACAGCACTTATCGAGGCAGGAATTTCAATTCCTCCCGGGAGTTTCTAAAAGTTTTTTCCAGACCAGAAACCCCCCGAAAGGCTGAATCTTTTCCCATTTATAGTATCGCTTACGAGAAAAAACCTAATAGAACCAGATTTTGATTCCCTGGCGATAAAAAAGGGGATTTAAAAAGTTTTTCGGGAGCCTCGAGAAACCCCTCCCAGGGGACCTAAAATATTGAGTGTTTGTCTACTTATAGTATCATCCATTACCATCCTCTGGGGAATACCACCTTTTTCTAGACGGACAGGAGCTGGTTCTGTAGTCTTTAGCCAATCTTCTCTGAGAGGGAACATAAATCCAGGGAATGGCCTCTGGGAATTCCTCTTGGAGTCTCATGAACCAGACTCTTCCAGGTGACGTGGGACGGACTGTACCTATTCATGGCCTGAGTCTAAATCCGTTGACGACTAGGATCGAGACTCGTCGGGGTATCTTCGGGCCGTGTCCGGTGAATGGTTTCGCTGACCTCGCAGGATCGGAGATTAGAACCACCCTTTGCTTCCTGTCCATTGCATAAATCTTACTGCAATTTGGGATTAATCTATAGTGCCATCAACGGTACAGTACGCAATGGAACAAAATCTCGTATTTTCCTCCGGGACGAAGAAAAAGGAATGTCGAAAAGTCACTAAAGACCCATCAAACTCCCTTCTCCGGCGATCTAGAAGACTGAGTCGTTGCACCCTTATATTATCATCACCGGGACAGCACACCAAATTTTTAATTTCTCCCTGAGGAGAGAAAAAAGGGAATTTTCGAAAACAAAATTCAGATCCTCCAGAAACCCCCTAGTGATTGGATCTAGAAGATCTGCATATAATATTGTCCATGGGACAGAACCTAATGGAGCCTGATTATCTATACCCCCAGAGTGTACAAAATGAGGGGATTAAAATGTCTCTCTAAACACACCAAAAGACTCTGGTGACTCAGAAAGCTGAATATTCTCAGATTTACATTATCGACTACGGAACAGACCTAACGAAGCCGGATTTTCGATTTCTTACCCGAAGATAGTTTAAATGGGGATTTAAAAATATTTCTAAACCCTCCAGAAGCCCACCATGTGACCTAGAAGGCTAGAACTTTACACACTTATAATACCGATCATGCGACAAAACCTAAATGAACCAATTTTCAATATAACTGTATTTGTTGTTAAAGCACCATGCATTGTTAAGCAAAATAAAACTTAATATAAAATGTTGCAACTTAATTTTAAGCGTGTAAGTTGGCTGTCTTTTGCAGGCTAATAATTTAAATATACTAGTTATGCATAAGATTCAAATCTGGTCTCTAAACTTTCTTTATATCATCATTACACTTTTCCTTACAATGTGTTTCTGGGAAAGTAAAAATGAATCCCAACAGACGTGTAAACATTTTTTTCTTTTCTATAAATTTCAGTAGGATTAATATTTTGTTGTAAATAATAAGCGTAACACGGAATGTAGGTCATATTCAGATGTCTAGGAAAGAAGATTAATGTTTTGTTTAAGAAAGGAATTTCAGACAGTTCTTTGTTTCAACAAATTGATTAACCCCGTTTTCTTTGCTTCCGAGTATTTTATTAGATTAAAATCTCGGCCCAAGAAATGAATTATGCTCTGTGAAAATACACGCATCCAGCAGTCCTGTAGGGAGTAGTAGTAAGCCAACGCATTTAGCTCTCGGATTAGACTGGATTGGATTATTTTGACATTCTTGAAGTCTTTTTATGCACAAGAGACCGATTTTTACCGGGCGCCATAGTTTAAAATAGATTATGCACTAATACGTTTATATTTGTAGGATTAGTATCAGTCTTTTCAAACATATATATATATATATGTGTGTGTGTGTGTGTAATAAAAAAAGAGAATTATATGTATATATATACCATAATTATATATACATAGAATTATGTATAATTCTCTGATCTTATAGTTGCATTAATATAGATTTTATAATATTATAGTTTTAAAAATCCTCTTTCTCGATATAATTTTTAATGGTAATAAACTTAGGATGCAAGTTGTTACTCTATAGATCTATTAGCTTCCATTTATATTAATTTTTTATTTTATATATATATATATATATATATATATATATATATATATATATATATATATATATATATATATATATATATGTATATATATATATATATATAATATATATATATATAAAATAAAATATTTTATATATATATATATATATATAATATATATATACTATTGAAATCAAAAACGAGGATTAAGCTCAAGGGAAGGGAAAACCAAATACAATGCATGCAATGGCAGAGGAGGATGGCGACTCCTCATTCCCGTTTAAAGCTGCTTTTCCAGCCCGGGCAAACGCTCACGGAACCAATGCATTGCAAAGGTTGATCCCCCATACGTGCCCAGTCAGAAGCACCCAAACATGGAGATACAGACCACTGAGAATGGAAGTCAAGAAACGCACAACTAAGGAAACACAAAACCTCCTATTATATAAATAGCTATGCGCATGTGCAAGTCTTCAAGTGATATGCAGAAACTATCCCAATTCCGCAAAATCCCTTTTGAAAGAATTTGCTTCATTTTTATTGTTGAAAAAAGAATTATAATATTTCTTCAGGAATTTAACAGGGTAATTCTTTTTTAATGCCTCTAATATTATCCCCTTGTTACTTGATATGCAATCCTTTGCTAAAGTGTTGCATATTTGGTTTCTCTTGAAATGTCCCAAAAGTATATTTCTAAAAATGAATCTTGAGAGGTTCGTTTTCCAAGTGATGATATTGTTAATTTTTATGCCATAACTTTTTCTTTTGTCGTGTAGACTCGTATAAATTCCATTCCTTGTATTGTACTTGATGGTGATATCCAAGAAATTCACCGATCCATCCTCTGCACGTTTATTTTCAACCAATTCCAAGCCACTGGGGTAAAAATTGAATTCCAATCCTGCTGCATTTTCAATTATATATATATATATATTTATATATATATATATATATATATATATATATATATACGTTCCATAGACACATATATGGCCTCAAATGTGGGCATCAAGCTAGTCGATGTTGTATTGATTGAATTTGCCCTCTCCACTGGAAAACGTTCTATTGGTGCTAATACCTTAGCATCTTGCATTTCCTTCTGAATCAATAAGTAATACAAAAGTTCCTATTCTTTGAGTAATTATATTTCAATGTTACCTATTAATATCAACTTTACAGTTCAGTAAACAGTATAGTTCCAATTTTATTTCTTATTCTTAAAATGTCTGGCAATTTGTCGTGAATTTCTTCTACACTGGCATGTTTCCCAGCCTACTGGGGAATACGCAGTACGATAAGATATTTTTATTATCCTGCTAAATAATATAGTATCACAAGTTTTGATCATGCTCCGTATAATTAGAATAAATGTATCAGAAGCAGCAACATAAAATTTCGGTAAAACTGTGCCCATGAAAGTAATTTTAATTAATTTCTCCCGTAAAAGTAGTCTCGTAAGTATGGTCTTGTTCTGTTAATATTATCTCTACTTCCTCATAATGAAAAATCTCAAGTTTAAATATTTATAAACAGGAGTAAAAGATGCATAAATGTATACATTCCGGCGTAAGTTCGGATATAATGATGTAAATTCAACATCACATTCCAAAGGAAGTAGGTGGACTCACAAAGAAGTTTCACTTCCGGTTCTGGAGATATCACTTCCGACTCAAAAATTTTCATTTTCTATGAAACATCTATTTCTCAAGATTAGCTGTAGATAGAGCTTAGATGATAACAAAAATAAATTTAGCATAAAATTTAAGAAGGCGTTAGGGTGGTTCATTAAGGTTTTCCACTTCCAGTTTTTTCCAATTTTGGTTCAAAAATTTTCTTTGAACCGTCTATTTCTTAGAATTGGCTATAGAAAGAGCTTACATGATGACTAATATTGATTTTGCATCAAATTTTGGAGGGGGTACGAGTTCCAATAAAAAAATTTCCGATTAAAAGGACGAGTTATTTCCGATTTAAAATATTTCATTTTCCTTGAAACATCTATTTCTTAGAATCGACCTTCTTATATAGAGCATTGATGATTATTGATACGAATTCAGTAACACGTTCCAGAGAGAGTAGGTGATTGGTTCAATAGAGAATTTCACTCCTTTTTTTTTTTTTACTTCTGGATCAAAAACTTTCCAACTTTCCATATAACATCCATTTCCCAGGATTGGCTATATATAGAACTTAAATAATGACTGATATGGACTCAGCATCATATTCCAGAGAGACTAGGGATTCACTAAGGATTTACATTTCCAGCTCTTTTCCCACTCCAGTTCAAAAGTTTTCATTTTCCTTGAAACGTCTATCTCTTAGAACTGGCTATGAATAGAACTTAAATGATGACTGATATGAATGCAGCATCAAATTCAATAGGAAGTTAAGAATTCATTAAAGATTTGCACTTTCAGTTCTTTTTCAACTTCCGGTTCAAAAATTTTCCTTGAAACATTTAATATTTTTTTCAGAATCAGCTATAGATAGAGCTTAGATAATTATTGATATGGATTCATCTTAAAATTCTAGAGGAGTTCGTTTGATTCAAGGATTTCTGGAAATATCACTATTTTCCCCAAAATTCGTATGACTGTACGAAATAAATATGCAAAAGAGTATAAAAAATGTTTCATAATTCCGTCCAAACTCAAATGTACACAACAACTTGCAACCATATGAATACACCTTGAACAAACCTTGTTTTAACTGAGTTCTTCTTTAAGTATAGCATATTGGTCCGAGTTTCCCTATTTTAATTTATTGAATTGCTCAAGATTTTCACAATCATTTCGAAAACTAAGTCTAAACAAAAATGCATTATCTCATACAATGAAAAATTATTTCACAAAATAAGAAAAAACAATTTCCGAAATACCAACTTTATAAAAAGAATTGTCACAACTAACTCCGGTAAAATAAACGATTTATATTTCAAGTTTAAAGCGCACCTTTCTGGATAAAAATAAATATTCTATCACAGCTATTCAGATTTTGTGTTTTAAAATGTTTCATATAACTTTCTTAAGCAGCTTCGCAAAATGCATTAAAATTCCTAGTGATATAACGCATGTATATGTGCTTTCTGATAGCTGTATTCGAATTTTAAAAAATAAAATATAAGAAAGGTTAATTCCAAATATTCGGATTTTGAAGTGCTGTACTTTAGAAATCTGCGTCAAGCTGCTGCGTTTGCAACAAACTAAAGTTCCTTTTTTTTTCAGCTAGACATATTGATTACCTCAGATGTTGACAAAAATAGATTAAGTTAAACACACTTTTCAGTGCAGAAAAAACTCCATAAGGTAATTGATTTATTATGCCATACCGTTCCAGGATTTTGCGTGAAATTATTTTATGACGCTGAAATTGCAACATATTAACTGAAATGTGGCTCCACTCGACTTTCTCATACCAAAATTCATTTTTTCTTTTTTAATTTTACAAAATATTTTGAAAAATTGGTAGCGTGACTCCAAATGATTACAACTATAACGTGTTACCCTTTACTATAAAAGGCTTAATAAAATATTTCGATTGATACCATACTTGATAATGTACACCCCCCACGGGATAACTTCCCCCAAGGGGGGCTAATGACGTTACGAACAAAAAAAAATGTATCGCGGCTATTTTTCGCAACAGTGTTTGAAACTATTAAGTATCGTGATCATTGAGCCAAAAATAAACCCTTTTATGCATAATTTTGTCAAATTTTGTCCTATGCTGCTATGTTAAACAAATATAAAATTTAGAATAAAATTCAAAGTTTCCGCTCGAATTAAAAATATTAAGACAAAGACGGATATAAAATTTCGTGAAAACCCATTAATATCTGTAGCTGCTATCATGTACACAAAAAATCGGCCACGGACATCAGACATGCAGACGGACGCCTCCCCAAAAATCGTCAAAACGTGTTCAGAAGGTCTTAAAAACATATATTGGCGTCAAAATCTTGAAATCGAAAATTTTGGGTAAAATAATACTTTCTCAATACTACGTATGAGAAAGTAAATATTTATGAAGGAGCCCTCCTATGATGGCAAGCTTTTTTGTACTCTACTGTACACTTACATCGTACAGTCATACATATTTTCGAAAAATCAAAAGTGGCATCTCTAGAACCGGAAGTGGAAATCCTCGGTGAACATTTCAACCCCCTCCGAAATTCGATGCTGAATTTATATGTCATCATCTAATATGTCTATAGCCAATCCTGATAAGTAGCTGTTGCAAGAAATATGTGTTTTATAATTGGAAACGACATCTCTAGAACTGGAAGTAGAAATCGTTAATGAGCCCAATAAGTACTACTTTCCCTACATAGTATATGTATAGAAAAATATAATAAAACAATTGACAATTTGAATTTAAGCTTTAGATGGATTTACACGTTTTAAACAACCTAAGAGGCTAATGAAGGGATGAGTGACTTTTTACTTTCTCATACGTAGTATTGGTAAAGTATTGTTTTCACGAAAATTTTCACTTTCTATATTTTGGTGCCAATATATGTTTTAAGACCTCCTGAACACGTTTTCACTATTTTTGGAGTGATGTCCTTCTGTCTGATGTCTGTGGTCGATTTCTTGTATGCACGATAGCAGCCACATAGGTAAGAAAATCCTCCTCATGAGTCATCGCAGCAGCCGATGACTCATGAGGAGGAGGAGGAAGTATGACTCATCGAGGAGGAAGTGTTGGGAAATGATATAACCTTATCATATGAACTTTGGACCGATTATGTAATGAGGTAACTTGAACTTTGAACCGATGCCGTAATGGGGCAATTTGAACTTTGAACCGATAACGTAATGAGGTAACCTTGAACTTTGGACCGGTGGATTTTCACAAATTTTATAGCCGGGTTCGTTATCACAAAATCTTAAATAAAAGGGTTTATTTATGACTCAAAGATCTCACGAGACTTAACAGTTTCAATCATTGTTGTGAAAAATAACCGCAATGCAATTTTTTGTTCGTAACGCCATTACCGCCATCCCTTAGGGGGAAAGTTAAACCTCCCCCCTAAAGGGTACATTATCAAGTATGGTATCAATCGAAAGAATTTTTCAAACCTTTTAAAGTTGTTGTTGTTGAGACCCAGACCGTCCGACCTACCAGAAAGGTGTAAGGTAACTGTTTGGACGGCCGGGAGGTGCCACCCAATTTAGACCGGAACCCAGTGGGAGAGACATCCACAAGGACCATGCCCTCCTTCCCCTACCACCAACCTCTCGAAAGGACTTACGGATCCACATGTTTAACGTGATCGTACTCCGCATGAACACGGCGGCAATTGTGGCAGCGAGCAAACCACCGGGCTACCGGGCCCGAAATGTGCCAACAGCAAGCGGTGTTCCCAGGTGGAAACCTTTTAAAGTGAAGGGTAACACGCTATAGTTGTAATAATTTGACCCACGATGTAAAATTTGAAAAAAAAAAGAATTCTGGTATGAGATAGTCGAGTTAAGCCACACTGCAGTTAATTAATTTTAAAAATATCACCCTTTAATAATTTAATATTACAGATAAGTATTTTACCATCATTTTAAAACAAACTCCATGTGAAATCCGTTCTAGACGTTATGGCTAGAAGGATGCGAATTTATTTCGTTTACCGGCTTACGTAATGGCTTACGTTACTTTACGTAACGGCTTACATAATGTGTAACGTCCATTTTCATAAAACTATGTTCTCAAAAATTCACACATTTTCCACATAATAGCTGCGGGATCTTCGCGTATTTTTTTTTTCTTTCTCTGTATACATAGTATAGGAAAATTATTGTGACGAGGTCAAAAATTGGAATTAGAGTTTTTAACGGAAGTCACGCATCCCTGAACTCGAATCGAACGTTTTTGTAGAGATATGTATATGTCTAGGTATGTTAATGCGTATGCGTGCGTGTATTTTACTGTGTGTGTGTATGTGTATGTATGTTAGTGTGTGTGTATGTGTATGTATGTTAGTATGTGTGTATGTATGCTAGCGTGTGTATGTGTATATGTATGTAATGTGCGGATGTCCATGAGTCTGTGGAAACAATATCTTACGAAACAGTGGGGCGCTTCAAAAAAGAAAAATATATATATTAGTACAATTTTTATAACAGTGAATACTGTAATCCTATTGATTTGAAACGCAAACAAACTTTCGGAAAAAACCCAAATTCTCGACTGAATATTTTAAAAAGCATAAAAAATTCAGAACATTCAATAATATTAAGCACTAGCAGCATACCCGTTCTTCGTACGGAGTATATAATATAAAGAAACTTGAAATTCATAATCATGCCCAAATTCTTATAGTATACTAAATGACATGTTTAATCAAAATATTCTGTTAAAATATTTAATATAATGCTCCTAAAAAGAAGTTTAAGAATCTCTGTTCTCGCTATATAAAATTATCTTCATGGACATATCTGAAGAATAAAACATCTTGGACCCCTTATGTAAGCAAATATAAAAAAAAATATGGAATTGAATCAATATATGCAAAATAAAAGCGTTAAAACTGTATGGGACCCGTACTAATTATATACGCGAATATTAGAAAATATAACCTGTATTAGTAGATTACATGTATAAATTGAAAATACCAATAAACCCGTAATCTTTAAATCTGAAGACAGTCATTTATTCCAATATATGTCAAAATTAAAGTGCTAAAATTATATGGGAAGATATACACGTACTACTTATAATGTCCGATTATTAGTAGAATATTACCCGTTTTGCAATATGAGTCACAAATGTTTTTTGGTAAAATACAACAGACGACGTAATAAATTGAATATATAATTAATCCCCTTAATCTTCATACCAGAAGACTGTACTTGATTCCAATATATATGCCAATATACCTGTACTACTTATATTCTCGTAGGTTAGAAGATATACCCGTGCATTCCTAGAAGATTACTCGTACAACGTACAATATGCGTGTGTCAGCAATTTTTGCCGCAATAAAACAATGGCGTAATAACTTAAAAATATCAATAATCCCTGAATCAATAATTCCGGAAAATATCAATAATAATAATGTTTAAACCTGAAGAGTATAATTGATATTATCCAGTCCAAAATGAAATGGCAATGAAATTTATTTTATATACATATCTTCGTTATTCAAATCGGAAAGGATTTAATAAAAATCATCTGCCGCATAAACACATTGGATTTAAATCCGTTGCTGAGCGACATGATATCATTTGCTTCAAATAAATTGGTAGAAAAAATATCGTCTAAATAGTTATATTTCTATGGAACATTTGGCGACAGTTTCGTCAAATTAGCGACATTTTAAAAAATCGCCAAATTTATTGCCAAGTGGGACTGTAGAACTGACAGTTCCACTTTGCGACAAATTGACGAAATATCATCACAATACTATCCCCTAACAAAAAACAATTAATATCATTTATGTAGCGCAATTTTATCAATTTCAAGATATTTTTATAGATTTGAAAACATTTTTATCAATTTGGTGACATTTTAAAAATTCACTAAATGTATTACTAAGTAGGATGGTTGGTCTGACAGATAAATGCTAACCAAACAGCATTTCAGTACTCTCTTCTAACAAAACAAAAAAAAATTTCATTGATATGTAGAAGACCCAAGCCACACGACCAACCCGAAGGTTTATGGCAGCTGTTTGTGTTGAAGAGTGTTGAAGACCCAGACCGCAGCTGTTTGTGTGTCGTTTATATCAATTTGGCGACATTTCCGTCAATTTGGCAAAGTTTAAGAAAAGTTGTCAAATTAGCGATATCCCTCCAAATTCGTAGCTTTGAATTTGCAGATCTGAATGAAACTTTCTTATCCCGTTTCAATATACTAAATGAAAACACTACAATTGTATTAGAAGATATACCCGCTCTACTCTTTTTCTGTTTCAACAATCGGCTATATGAATTTATTGGCTAAACACAATGAGTTTAGTAGCTAAATACGATATAAGCTTGAAAACTCTTTGCCAAAATAAATGAAATTGATGTACGCAGTCAGCAATTAATATAATTAAAAGAAAAATCAAACCGTCCATTCATAAGATATACTTTTATATCCATTTATCCATTTATTTATTATTTAAATCGAAAAAAAATAATAAAAACATTAACAAACACATTTAATTTAATTGCGATGCCGAGCAACATGATATATCCTCCTAAAATGTTAAAATTTATTAACCACTAACAGCACACCCGTTATTCGTACGGAGTGTATAATTTAAAGAAACTTAAAGTTCGCAATCATGTGCAAATTCTGTTAAAATATTAAATTTATTGCTCCTAAAGAGAAGTTTAAGAATATATGTTCTCACTATGCAAAATTATCTTCACGATCAGATCTGAAGAATAAAACATCCTGCCCCCTTTTGTAAGCAAATTTACAGAAGAAAAAATAGGAATTGAATGAATATATGCAACCCCGTACTAATTATATTGTCGCAGATCAGAAAATATGCCAATGTGTTAGTAGAAGATTACCCGTATTACAAAATATGCGTCTCAAAAATATTTGCCAAAATAAAAGAGATGACGTAATAAATTGAAAACATCAATAATATCCGTACTCTTTATACCAGAAGGTCGTAATTGATTCCAATATATGCCAATATATATCAAAACATATGTCAATATACCTGTACTACTTATATTCTCGTAGATTAAAAGATATACAAGTGTATTTGTAGAAGATTCGTACAACATACAATATATGAGTTTAAACAATTTTTGTCATAATAAAATAATTGCATAATAACTTGAAAATATCAATAATCCTTGAATCAATAATACCCGAAAATATAAATAATAATAATTTTTAAACCTGAAGACCGTAATTGATATTATCCAGTCAAAAATGCTATAAAAAAAATCAAATCGTTCTTTTCTAAAATATATTTTTATATCCATTTATTTATTATTCAAATCGAAAAAATAATTATTAAAATTAACAGACAGATTTAATTTAATTGCGTTTCTGAGTAACATGATATAAGATAGAATCTTATAACATGTTAAATATGTCATGTCTTATAACATAAACTGCGAAATTAAATAACAATTTTGATTTCTCTATACTTCTCATTGTTCCGTAAAAGCTTGTTTTAAATAAACCATGAACCATGGAGATAGATTTCCCCTTTAAATCATGTTTCAAACAATTCATGTTTTCAGAAAGTGACTAATTAACGCAAAAAATCTCCCATCAAACTCAGAGATTAAATTTTAATTCACTTTCAAACGATTTGCAAGCTTTTCGTTTGGATAAACCACGGAGTTAGGGAGTAGAACTCCTAGGAAAAAGTTCCGTTTTTCATTAATACGAGTATCTCGACAACCCCAGGTCTTAGAAACTCGAAACTTGGACAAAATTTATGGGGGGATATTTCAAGGCTATTCACCAAATTTCATTAAATTCGGTTCAGCCGTTTTTCCGTGATGATGAGACAAACGAAAATTTCGTTTTTTACTAATATCTCGAGAACCACTGGTCGTAGAAACTCAAAACACGGATATAATTTTAAGTGGGGCTATTTCTGGGCTACCCACAAAATTTCATCAAATTCGGTTCAGCCGTTCTCCCGTGATGGTGTGAAAAACAGACAGATAGACAGACAGACAGACAGACAGACAGATTTTCATTTTTATTTATATAGATAATAATTATTTTAAGCATAGTTATTTTATTAGAAAATTAATGGCACAAACTTTAAAACGTTAGTTTCAGCAGTTCTCGACATATATTGCACGTTTTCCAAATAAATGTATCCAAAAAAATCGGATGTGGGCAGCACATAACTTTCCCTACACAATAATTTACTTCTTTCACAATCAAATAATGATGTACAATACTCATGGCGGCAAGTGTTTTTAATGTTAAATTGTATACTAACATATGGCGCTTTTCCGGATGGCAACACGCAAACTATAAACGTACCAAATTAGCTTATATTTTGCTCAAATCTGACTTGACAATTGGAATTATTGTTAACATCTGCTAAGCAATATGGTTAAAAAACTGTTAACAATTAATTCATCAATATTTAATATCATTTTCGTAAATTTAGTGTCATTTTTGCCTATTTTGCGGCATTTTCCTTAATTTGGAACCATTTCAAAATGTCGTAGCGTTGGCGATATTTCGCTAAATTAGTCGCCAATGTAGTCAAATGTACGACCAAGTGTTACTAAAAGAATGCTATGTAATTTTTTAGATATTTTTTTTCTGTAAAACGTACAGTATCTCAAGAGCGGTTAAAGCTATTTTTCTAAAGCTAGTGCCATTAGTTTTCTAATAAAATTATTATTTTTTTAACAATAGTATTGTCCTGATTTTTTTTTTTTTGGGGGGGGGGGTCTAAATTCATTCGAAATTTAGAGGGTGTTCCGAACGTTTGAAAGCATTTCAAATCAATAGGGGTTCCAGTATTTACTTATTGAAATAACTGTATTAAACTTTTTAAACTCTCTATTCGTTTGGGAGATATCGCTTCCACAGACTTACGGACACACACACATACACATATACACATTAATATACACACTAACATACATACACACACATATACACAGACATCACCTCAAAAACGTTGGATTTGAGTTCAGGAATGTTTTAAACGTGCTCTTCCGTCGAAAACGTTTCAATGATAAAACATTTTGTCGTAGATCTTGTACATAATTATTTTCTATTGAAAGTAGTAAAGTCATTCTATTATGTAGACAAAGTCATGTGCTGCCCACATCAGATTTTCTTTTTGATAAGTAGAACGATAAGAGCTAGGAATTCAATGGTTAGAGCGTTGTCAAATCAGTTTGAAGATCCGTGGTAGACATTCTGGTAAAGACAATGGTTTGTTCCTTACACACTGTAGATACACAAATAAAAAAAAATCCTACAAAAATTGTTTAAATAAAATGAGAAAGAATTTTAAGTTCATTGAAAATCACACAATATTATTCATCTAGAAATACTTCCCTAAAATATAAAAGACAATTGCACTTAAATAGTCGTGATGTGTGTTATTCGCAAATTCTATCATTATTTTCACAAAAGGACGGACTTTATGTGCACCGATGTGCAAAGTTTTTCCTTTCATTGACTCTATGCATCCACTCAAAATATGCATAAGTACAGAGTTTCGTTTAGGTGAATTGGTGGTAAAAATGTTGTCATAATTATTGCTTTTATGAAAAGTTTTTCTTTGAAACATCTATTTTTCAGGTTCTGATATAGATAGAACTTGGTTGGTGACTGATAACTCCGGGAGAGAATGGCGGGGTTTACTAAGGATATTCACATTCAATTCTCTTTCCATTGTAAAAAACCTTGCTGCCACAACCCAGAATCAAACCACGGATCTTCGTACTGGCCAGCCAAAACTCTATCGTTGAGCTACTGAGGTGAAATTGCAAGCTCTTGTTGTAGACCACCCTCTAATACCAGATTGGCATACAATTGATAATCTGACTGACCACCTCCTGGGGTTTTTTTGCCTCAGGTTTGACTCTTGCTGCTCTTTTTATCCTCCAGGTTAGCTTCCTGTGTTGTTGTTGACCTCTCGATTTGAAATCGGCGCTTAATCTATCTTCCTGCGTTGTTGTTGACCTCTCGATTTGAAATCGGCGCTTAATCTATCTTCCTGCGTTGTTGTTGACCTCTCGATTTGAAATCGGCGCTTAATCTATCTTCCTGCGTTGTTGTTGACCTCTCGATTTGAAATCGGCACTTAATCTATCTCAGAGTCCATTGAACCTGTGTTAGTCGTACTAAAGTCACTTTCAGACCACCGATATTTTGGCACTAACCTACGAAGTTGATTTGTTCTGGCGCCATTGTAAAGAACCTTGCTTCCCCAACCGGGAATCGAACCACGGATCTTCGTACTGACCAGCTTCTTACGCTCTACCGTTGGGTTACTGGGGTGGAATTGTAAGCTCTTATTGTCGAAATGGACTCTACACCATTTTCGGTTCATAAATTTCCATTTTAATCAGGAATTTAATTTAAAGCAAAATTTTCAGAGAAAAGGAGAACAGAAAACTAAATAAACGAAACTATCTACTATAAGCAGAGATTTTGGATTTAAAATTATTAATAGATAGTTTGAAGTACAAATGTAAAATTTTTCCACTTAATAGATAAAGCAAACTTTACGCATCTCACATTCATATTAACTCAAAATCATTGATTTTTGTGTCAGGTTATGTCATATGCCAGGTTATGTCTTTTCTTGTGTGACCTGAAATATGTTATAGGTAGAAAAGTTTGTGTTCTTTAGGGGCAAAGACATTAAATTTCATCTAGAATTTTTTGCTAACTGAATAATGATACTTAAACAGAGAGAGTTGCTACAAAGCAAGCCATGAGTTTAAACTTAAGATAACTAAATGCGTATATGAAATGTATACTTGCGTGTGCAACATTTTTCCTTTTTTTACCTAGCATACAGCCTAAATTCGTCACAGTTTACGTTTAATCTCTTTTGAACGTATTCTTCCTTTCAAGAGCATGACCATGATGAATCTTAATCACACCCCCAACTTGTATATTACGAAAATCCAAGATTGTGCGGCATAAAAAATATGGCGCATGATAATAAATAAGTACAGTCAACCCTCCTATAACGCGGTACTCTCTTAACGCGGAGCAAAAATTGCGACAGCCTTCCCATAACGCGGTACTCATAAAACGCGGTTTCCATATAACGCGGTAGTCTTATAACTCGGTTTCTCTATAATATAACTCAATTAGCTTAAGCAGTCTCCCTATAGCTTGAATTTTTCTATTACGCTTTTGCGGTTTAAATTAAAGGATAATTCTCCTGTTTTTTCATCCATGTACATCCCCATTTTTCAATTTTAGTTATCAGGGAAATGCTCTGCAAATACAGAAATATACAGCATTGCTGTGGCAATGATTATTAGTTAGTGATTATTAGTTTCCATATAACGGGGTACAAATTGTTCTGTTTTGTACTAATTCTGAGTTTCTTATAACGCGGTTTCCATACAACACGGTATACGGTTTCCATATAGCACGGTACGAATTAATCTGATTTACACTAATCTAAGTTTTTATAATGCTGATTCCATATAACGCGGTACGAATGAATCGCGTTATAGGAGGGTTGACTGTATAAACGTTTAATTCTTGGAAACAATTATGAATTTTGAAATGTTTGTACAAAAGTGCCTCAATCATCATTGACGTATTTTGCGTATTTTAACGTATTATGTTTTTTTATTTGTATATACACTGCTGGCCATCCAAAATGCAACACCATGAAAGACAAGAGTTATCAAAGCCAAATTTATTGGACAAAGAACATAAAGTACAAGGATGAATTGATTGAAATACAGCCCCGTTCGACTTGCGGAACACGAAGAAATCAGTATTTTGTGCAGCCGCCATGGCCGACAATAACTGCTGCTACACACCTCGGCATTGAAAGAAAGAGACTTTGAATGTGTTCTTGGGGTATGTCAGTCCATACTGCTTCTACACGTTGCCAAACTTCATCTGTCGTAGCAGCTGGTGGTGTTTGCTGGGCCAGTCGTTTGTCAATCATCGACCAGACGTGTTCAATAAGCGACAGATCTGGAGAACGGGCTGGTCAAGGAAGCAGTGGAACTTGGTGGGCACTGAAGAAATGCTGAACGATATGTGCCACGTGTGGTCTCGCATTATCCTGTTGAAACTTGACCGCAGGCAAGCCTTGAAGGTAAGGTGAGACAACAGGCTCCAAAATTTCAGAAATGTAGAGGTGGCTGTTGAGTGTACCGGCAATACGTATTAGGGGGGTGCGGGAGTGAAATCCAATGCCACCCCAAACCATAACGCCAGGTGAAGGACCGGTATGGCGATGCATAATGCGAGAGTTATGCACTCTCTCGCCACGGTGCCGCCAAACCCGGATACGACCAACGTGGTGTTGTAGGCAGAATCGTGATTCGTCTGAAAACACAATGTCGTGCCATTCGTTTGTCCATGTCCGGCGTTCAACGCACCATTGCAGCCGCATACGCCTATGGTCGGGAGTCAAAGGTAATGGCAGCAATGGACGCCTTGCTGAAATTGCCCGTTGCTGCAGACGACGTCGAATGGTACGTGCTGACACAGATTGTTGTGCAACAGACCTTAATTCTTGCGCTAGGGTTGTTGATGTTGCAGTGCGATCCATCATTGTCATGCGCACAACATGCATGTCCTCACGTTCGGTGGTGCGATGAGGCTGATGCAATCGTTCATGTCGGTTGGTCCGTTCCTCCTGCACCCACTGATTCCATATTCGCATCACTGTGGCTTGATATCGTCCAACACGAGCACCGATTTCACGGAAGGATAATCCGCAATCTCTATAAGCCACAATTCTTCCTCTGTCAAACTCAGAAACGTGCTGGAATGGCTGCCGTATTCTTCGACGAGGCATACTGAAGCTTCCCACACAAAAACACAGGGTGAAAACAACATTCCTGTACTTAAAAACAGCCTTCTCCTCTCCCCTTATATAGCGCTTGTAGGTGGCGCTACTGGCGCACATGATTTGCATATGAGCTAAAATTCTAATCATTTGTATTTCCTAGTGAGGTCTACGTATGGTGCAAATTTCATGCTTATTGGATGCTTCCTTCATGGTGTTGCATTTTGGATGGCCAGCAGTGTATATTTATATTTCTTTTTAGTACAGTAGAAATAGTGTTAGAGGTGGAACTAATTGCAACAAAAATGATTCTTGTTGTAAATGGTAGCTAACACGCTCCTAATCAACATACTAAAAATATACATCCGTAGTGTTGCGCAAAATGCGTTCTTTTTACCACCATCTTGAAAAAACATGAAAAATTTTTAAAAATCACCAAAAATCATGTGTGGTGTCAAATTACAGGATATTTCATGCTGAAAAAGAATATGATATTGGTTTAAAAAAGAAAAGGGAATAACAAAATGGTGGCCGAAAAACTGAAAGCTTTTGCAGTGTTGAAAAACATCTTTTTATTAATTTAAGCGATTTAAAAATCCTAGGTCGCTCACAATTTTTTTAAAATGTTAAATTAAAAAAAATAATTAAAATGTTGATCATTTAAAGTTAAAATTTCACATTAAACAAAATCTAAAATTTGAAAAAGTTATACAATAAAAGGGTTTTTTATAATATAAAATCATATTTATTTCCTCAAAATCAAATCTCATCTTCATCTTCATCTAAATCAAAACTCTCCCCTATGTTTGTACAGACCTTTCTACAACAGTTTTTACAAACTACTGAACATGGAAGTCCATATAGGCAACATGTACATTTCATGGTGTTACATGGTTCTTCAACTGTAGTTTGGCAGGCACATTTAATCATATTTAAGAGTTTGTCTGGTGCTGGGCTCAAGTCTGTTAATATCAGCTGATATTCTGCATCAACCAACTGCCAACCCCATAGAGTAGGATCAGGGGTTGGCATATTAAGATTTTTTCAAATAAAACACTGCAAATGCACTCGGAAGTAAATGGCATTTCGCTGCATTTTGTGTTGGAGACAAACGAGCTATATCAAATTATTTTTTAGCTGAAGCTATTTTCCTAAAGTATTGTTCATAACGAAGCACATTTAGGTTGCTTGTGTCGATGTTACCTCCATATAGTGACACAATAACTTTACAGCCAATTTCGACCAAATCTTTCTTAGTAACATCTTCGGATGATCCAAAATAGGAAGCCCATTCGCATAAGATTTTGGATTTTATGATATCCTTGAAAGCAGAAGATTTACTTTTACCAAATAACGCACTGGTGGTGTCACACCCTGTTAATGCGTGAACAAAAAGTAAAGTTTTGCAAGTCTCCTCTCCAATAGAACTTTGCATGGCTTGAATGTCACGAACTTTATCAGATTGTATGGCAGACTGCATTAAAATGTACTTAGAAGAATGATATAGTAATAGGATTAAAATATCAGTATCATCAGTTACTACAGTGACATGTTTTTCCTTGGCTATGTTTAAAGCTTCTTTGACGATTAGTGTGTCTGCATCACTTTTTGTATTAATGACGGAATGATCTCTTCCTTGAAAATAACTCCCCAGTATATTGATAAAGCGTTGTTTATTTGTAGAGTCAGAAATAAATTTGTTTCTCTTGATGATCACAGGCGAATTTTCATCAAAGACTACTACAACAGACGACTGCTTCATGCGTAATCTGTGTTCCATATCTTTTATATTTGGTTTTTCATACCCATCAAAAACTATTGTCACTTTTCAATACCTTCTGTTGACATACGATTCATGTTGTCTTATGACATTGGCAAATGTTGCAAAAGCGGACCATGGTAAATGGTGAATTAATGCACCACCATCAAAAAACGTAGGAAGTACTTTTCTGGGAATGAGACCGTTGTATTTCACCGTATGTCAACAGAAGGTATGGAAAAGTGACAATAGTTTTTGGTGGGTATGAAAAACCTAATATAAAAGATATGGAGCACAGAGTGCCATGAAGCAGTCGTCTGTTTTCGTAATAGTCTTTGATAAAAATTTGCCTGTGATCATCAAGAAAAACAAATTTATTTCTAACTCTACTAACAAACAACGCTTTATCAATATACTGGGGGAAGGAACATCTTTTCAAGGAAGAGGTCATTCCGTCATTCATACAGAAGGTGATGCAGACACACTAATCGTCAAAGAAGCTTTAAACATAGCCAAGGAAAAACATGTCACTGTAGTAGCTGATGATACTGATATTTTAATCCTACTACTATATCATTCTTCTAAGAACATGTTAATGCAGTCTGCCACACAATCTAATAAAGTTCGTAAGTAAATCTTCTGCTTTTAAGAATATCATAAAATCCAAAATCGTATGCGAATGGGCTTCCCATTTTGGATCATCCGAAGATGTAACTAAGAAAGATTTGGTCAAAATTCGCTGTACAGTTATTGTGTCACTATATGGAAGTAACATCGACACAAGCAACCTCAATGTTCTTCGTTATGAACAATACATTAGGAAAATAGCTTCAGCTAAAAAATAATTCGATACAGCTCGTTTGCCTCCAACACAAAAAGCAGCGAAATGCCATCTACTTCGAGTGCATTTGCAGTGTTTTATTTGGAAAAATCTTAATATGCCAACTCCTCATCCTACACTATGGGGTTGGCAGTTGGTTGATACAGAATTTCAGCCGATATTAACAGACTTGAACCCAGCACCAGACAAACTCTTAAATATGATTAAATGTGCCTGCCAAACTACAGTTGAAGAACCATGTAACACCATGAAATGTACATGTCGCCGATATGGCCTTCCATGTTCAGTAGTTTGTAAAATCTGTGTGGAAGAAAGGACTGTACAAACACAGGAGACTGTTTTGATTTAGATGAAAATGAAGATGAGATTTTATTTTGATGAAATAAATATGATTTTATATTATAAAAAACCCTTTTATTGTATAACATTTTCAAATTTTAGAATTTGTCTAATGTGAAATTTTAACTTTAAATAATCAAAATTTTAATTATATTTTTAATTTAACATTTTTTTTAAATTGTGAGCAACCTAGGATTTTTAAGCCGCTTAGATTAATAAAAAGATGTTTTTCAACACTGCAAAAGTTTTCAGTTTTTCGGTCACCATTTTGTTATTTCCTTTTCTTTTTTTAAACCAATGTCATATTCTTTTTCAGCATGAAATATAATGTAATTTGATACCACACATGACTGTTTGTGATTTTTTTAAATTTTTCATGTTTTTTCTAGATGACGGCAAAAAAACTGATTTTGCGCAACAGTACGGATGTATATTTTTAGTATGTTAATTAGGAGCGTGTTACCTACCATTTACAACAAGAAACATTTTTTTTGCAATTAGCTCCACCTCAAGGTGTTTTTTCACTCATTTCTACTGCACTATTTGTATTTATTTTGCTATTATTTTTGCAAACAGTATGATGGCCTAGTTATTTTAATTTGTCTCTAATATCATTTCTGATGTTTTATAAAAATGTGTTTTATGAACTAATTACATCTCCTTTTGAGCACAACTTCATTGTAACAATATTATTTAGTATAGTTTATTAGAAAGAAACTTTATTATTACGTTTTCTTATTAAACCTTTTCTTAAATCTATTGATTAAGAAAATTATTAATTAGTCTATTAATTAGTCTATTAATTAGCCGTTAATCTAGGTCGTTATTAGATAATCTTGTCATTAATCTATAGATTAATCTTAAAAGTATCGAATTTAACGTAGACATCAACATCAAGAGAAAAATAAGCACTATATTTCTATATATGACAATTCTTCTTTTTTTCTCTTAGAAAAAGGTTTTACAACCAAGAGCTTAAAACCATACTACCATACTAACCATACTAACCATACAAACCATACAAACCATACTAACATTACAACTGGACTTATTTCCCGAAAGTTTAATTCTGAGTTACATACTGGGGGACTCATTTTCTGGAAGATACATTACAAGTATTCAAAAAGCCTGTAATATTTAAACGGTACAGTTCTTTTTTCTTTTGAAAAAAGCCTGTTATTGTTCATTTGACATGTTAGGATAGGAAAACCTACTGTTTTGTTTAAAATTTTAAATTAATAATGCTACCTAAAACTTTTAATACAGCATATTAAACATTTCGCAAGAACTGAGCAAGACAACAACAAAATTTTAATAAAAAGATAATTAAAGCTGAGTTTCCTCTGAAACGAAGTTTCCACAAATGTTTGAAATCTCGCGATTTACCCTATTGGATCGTGATGATTCAGACCCCTTCAAAACAAAACCTAAGCACGTATTAGTGATGTCAGTAATAAATAAAAAAGTGAATCCACGAAATACATCCTAATTACCACCAGGAAGAAATCGAAAAGCACGAAATTCGGTTTTCATTCGCTGGTGTCGAGTTGTTCACCTTCAACACCTTGTTTCGAATTGTGGGAGGTATTCGAAAGCACCAATGTGGGACATTGATGATGGCGAAAAGGCAGGTTAGGAATACTCCCCGAGCTATCAAAAATCTCCAACAGACTTCGTCATTTATCTACCCTTGAAGGGGGTGGAGTTTTCCATCGGATAGCTGCTGCTTTTCTTCAGCCTCCTTTATTCCGCTGGTCAAACAACATCCTCACAGATGGCTAGATCTCTCAGCTCGCAAGAGCTAGAAATTCCAGAAGGCGTAGATTCGAGTGAATGGAGAAAAATTTAATCTTGAAGTTCTAGTGTAAGAAGAAATGTGCAAACGAATGTATTTTGAGTTTGTGTGGCGTATTTAAAATCATTTATCCTGTTGCAGTAGCTTTAAAAAGCTTCTACATATATGAGTGTGATGGAAATCAAATTGTTAGATACTTTATTTTGTGTACTTGGAGCATCTACATTAACAAACATTTGAGCTATATCATCAACATCAAATGTGAAATGTTGTGAACAGTGATTAGTAAGATGAACTACTACTTTAGGCAAGCGTGACTGTTGCATTCTAATTTGCATAAAAAAGGCTACGAAATATTTAAAAATGTTAGCTTTTTATTAGTACCTTTATGGTTTTATAAAAGATGAAGAAATTTTTAAAAGTTTAGTTACAGTCTGCAAAATCTTTGGCTATGAAGGTAATAGGCAAGAGTGCAAATAAGACTTTTTAAATTTAAATATTTCTTAAATCCTTTTGAAAGTCCTTTTATGCCTCACCCCCTTTGAAAACTATAAGTCTTAAATAAACCCTTTTAAAACTATCTTCTATTTAAATTAACATTGGAATTGCTATCATAATACTTTAAAAATACCGAACTCTTTTTAGAAGCATATAATTCCTGAATGAAATAAAATTAAAAGGTTTGAAGATTTTTCTTTGAAAAGTAATTTGCGCAGATAATTTCATCTTTTCAATGCTTGTGCAATATTATAAGACTTCTTACAGTGTGGAAAGCAATTATGTTTCTTGTTTAGTTCATACAGAGTAATAGAGTTATTTAAATTCAATATTTGAGATATTTTTCTTAGCAGCTTTTCAGAAATTAATTTCGCTCCAAATCAACGAAAATTTCTGAAAGAGCTGGTGATATTGTTTGGCGAAGAACAAGCCAAAATTCATAATTAATTTTATGGCAACTAGAATCTCATTTAAGTCTTTTCTTCCTTCATTTATGTGCATCTAAAAGAATCTGGTGTCGAAATTAACTTCGCTGATAAATATATTCTCCTTTCCAGAATTTGTTGCAAAACTGTAATTTGAAAGGCTAATTAAAAATTGTATTATTCCGATAGCACTATGTCGAAATATCGGTAATTTCTATAAACGGTGACAGAAAATTTTCAACAAAGAAGTCACAGCCTAAATATGCTGAGATTTATTCCTCTGCACTTTGTCGTGTTTCTTCAAAATGGATTACAATAAGCTCTGCGGCAGTGAAAATATGTTTAAAAGGATTTCACCCTCTGCATGAAAAAGTGTAAAGTTTTTATCAAAAGTCTAATGTAATGATTTCGGACAAAAAAATCTTGTGACGCTGAAATGCTGCATTAAATGGATTTTTCACTCAAAGAAAGGATAACATAATAGTACAAAATAATTACAAGAGGGGGAAATTCTACGTCTTTTCTACATCACTTTTGGTAGGGTATTTCAAGTTGAACCCTCGGGGGATTTTAACTGAACAGTACTTAAAGTAATAAAATTCGAGAATATATTTCGCTTTTCCTTTCAAAATTGATTATATATCTTTCAATAAGAACTTTCTAACTGCATCTATATTTTAACAAGGATGTAGTTTTAAATAAGAGCGAAAATACAAAAGGATTTATACAATGGAAAAATCAATTTATAGTTTGAAATAAGTATTAATTTCAAAAGTGTTTTATTTTAATATTATATTCAGTTCTATTTAGTGTGCTTTAGACGTAAAACAAGAGAAATATATTTTATCCTTTGAGAATTGCCAGTGCTCTTTCATATTTTAAAATTCAAGTTTCAATATTTAATTTTGTTTATCGCAGTAATATTCTTTTACTGAACGTTTATTTCACGTGTGCCAAAAATATTTCTTTTTGCTTCATTTCAGTTCGAATAAACTAATCAGAAATGTCAGCAGATTTCAGTGATACGAGAAATTCGTTGAGTTTTAACTCTCAGGAGGATACTGATGGAAATATATTTACCATGTCAGATATAGATCCTTTTGATGCAACTGCCAGAGCAGATATTGAATATAACAACTCTTTCAGAATAAACTCATCAGCAACTAACAAGCCTGTAATTTCTGTTGCTCGACGTAATGAACGTGAACGCAAACGCGTACGACTTGTAAACCAGGGTTTTGCAATTCTACGGGATCGTGTCCCACGTGACAGATGCAGCCGAGGAAGGCGATCCAGCAAAGTTGAAACCCTTCGAGCAGCCATCATGTATATCAGACAATTGCAACAACTGTTGTTGGAAAACCAAATGCGATACCAAGATCAAGATATGTCTCAGTGTTACTCTTATGTTGGCGACGATTCCTATTTGAACACGCCTGTGACATCCATCCATGAAAGTTATGCTATCAACCATCGATACGCTGATCTTGTAAATTCATCAACTTATCCCCATTTAAGAGGAAGTGTTAATATACAACACGCAAATCAAATGTGTGACCATCATTTAGCAGTTCCTTGGTTTACGTGAAAATGTATTTACTCAAATACAGAATGGATTATGGGAAAACAGTGAGCCAAGCACAAAGCAAAGCAATAAATCTACCACTGTGATCCGAAATTAACGGTATGTTATTTACATTCATCAGTAGGCATATATATACCGTTTAGAAACTGACTTTGCAATTGGTATGTAACTTTACATTAAACTTTCAATGATATGTAAAGACTAGTACTTCACAACTAATACTTTGCAATATATATCAACAACGCTCTTTGATCTCTATGTATAGGACTGCCAAATACAAAAGATACAATTTTGGCATAATAGTAAAACACCTGAAGGTCATTAATCAAAGTCTCGTTGTACATATAAATGAAGAATTCATTTTAATTTGTGATAACTCTGCTTGTGAAACTACAGGAATGTTCTCTAGACTCATTGAATTTCATAAAATATGTGAATTACTGGATAAGTTTATTTTTAAGAACATATAACTTTTAAAATTATAAAAGAAAATAACTTTCTACATATTTTCTCAATCGGGTTTATTTAACAAGTAAAATTGATTTCAAATAACATTGTTACTACTTGTTTAGCTTTTTCATATCAGCCTCAAAGAAGTTTTATATTCTGTAACATTGATATCAAAAAGTGTGCAGTTTAAAAAGTAAAAGTGAAAAGTAATAGGTGCTTCCTTTCTAAAAAAGTAATTCACGTGATGGGAACTTAAACATTATTGAAAAACGTTGTACAGAGGTAAAGATATTTGTGTATACTGTAAAAAAATAGCTGTACAGATGAGTGATGAATTTGTATATATGTGCATTCATTATTTTCTATATAAAAATTAATTAAAAGTAAGTAAAAAATGTTAAGTGTAAGTAGAAAAAGTTAAGAGTAAGTAGAATAGCTGAAGAGTAAGTAGAACAAGTAGTGTGCAGTTAGTCCTAGAGTATACTTTGTTTTCGTAAGAAAGATAATAATGACATTTATTCTTTGTATATTCCATTTTATAAACCTGTATAAGACATATATAGTGAAATCTACACCCTTAAACAAACTTTAAAGAAATATATTGTTTTATTTTTTATCATGTTATGTGTTATAAACAATAGTTTTATCAATTTCACTAATATATTTGAGATTTTTACTAATTCATTATGTACAGGATTGGGTAGTAGTTCTATAAAATAAATAACTTGGTAAAGTAAATAAGTACGTAAAGTAAGTAACTGGATAAAGTAAAATAGGTTGTGCAGTAACTGTAACGATTACTTTTCTTCCAACGAAAGTTCGTACTCGCTGCTCTTCAAATACGAAAAAACTCTAAATGTAACAATACTCAAACAGGGAAAATTTAGAGGAGGTAGGAAAGGTTTGATACAGTTTTTCTTTCAACAGTTTTTTTTTTTTAATGTAAAGCTTATTTAAATGATAATTATAGTCTAAATTACAAAATGTACTTTTACTTTTATAAAAAAATTATTTGTAATTAATTAAACTTCTTAATTTTCAAGCTATAACAATTGCATTGGCAAATTATAATCGTATCAAATCTCACAAAAAGTATAATATAATTTAATACATGTATTGGGGTTGTTTGATACACTATTAATTAAAAAGAAACAAAATACAAAATAACTTACACGTCTGAATTTTAAAACAATAATATTCAGTTTTGTTCTACATTGAAAAAATACAAAAAATGGGAAAATTTTATTGTTAGCAAAAACTCATCACTATCTTTATTTGAAGAGCTTATATACTCAATTTTCTTTTTCTTGTTAGTAGACTTCTTATATGGCCATAATTAGAATCACACACAGATCTTCACTTTTTAGTATTTAAAAATAATATGCACAGATAATATATAAATAAATTAAAAAATTGTAGTAAATTTCTAAATGCATCAAATATCTCCAAATCTCATATATCAATCCTCCCCATACTCTCATAGTAGTTTTCAAATTGTACTGCCTCGTGACAAATTCTTTTTTTGAAAAAAGTACTAGAAGGATGTGTTATTTAGCCGCGAAAATTACATGCAATTAATATTTAATTCATCATTCAATATGTTTCTTAGGAGTCTCAAAAACTTAAAATTAATTTCAACTCAGATAGTGAAGCATATTTATAGAATATAAGGATATAATATAAAATATAAGGATTCACAAAATATAAAATATAAGGATAAAATATAGAATATAGAATATAATTTTTTGGGAAATATTATATATATATATCAATTCTCCCTATGTATCAAACCTCTCCTACCTTATTTGATAAATGCATAAATGTGGGATAAATGTATATTTGTTCTGGACGTGCATTATTACCTACATTTATCATTTAAGTCACTTAAAAATTTTATGAAATTATCTAAAGATAACACACTAAAACACTTTCTCCGAATTTAGTCACAAGGGTTAATCGTCTTTACAGTTGGAGTAAGCGGAAATAGCAATATCAAATTTTCAAAATGGAATATTTAATTTCCAGCTCCTTTTGCAGCAATATCTGTCTTAATCTAAAGTATAAAAATGCAATTAATTTCGAAATCCGGGAAACTCAAATACTTTACAAATATAAAATACAGAAATAAAATACAAAAAAAAATTATATTTTACCACTCATTGCTTTTTTAAAGGTATTTTGTATTTCCGTAAATTTGTAAACATAATTTGAGATAAATAAGGAACATACAGAAAGCAACTGCATTAAAAACTCTCTGACATAAATTCTTTACTTGATTTCTATTAAACAAGGAATGTGTATTAAAAATAAAATTTATTTCAAGTAAAATAACTTCTTAAATCCTCAAAACATTTTCAATGTTACAGAAAAATAGTTTTTCTGTAACATTGAAATTAAAACCCAACTATTATAATAAATAAAGTATTAATCTTAGTCTCACCTATTAAATACTCAAGGTATGAATAGTTTCTGATAAAATTTAATTGTGTCCGAACGAAATTACTTTGACATTCAATTAACTTTCAGAAAAATTATAATGTATTTGGTATTACTTTTTCCCGGACTTAAATATTTTGTGTTTTCTTTACTACGGAAGCTAAGTATTTTATATTTTGCATATCTTGGAGCGTTAAATTTAAAAGTATTTAGTAGTTTTGTATTTCATTTAAGAAATGTAATTCTTTCCCAGTCTTGAAAAATACTACTAAAAACTTTGAGAGTAAAATTTATTAATTTCTCTAAATTATTAATGTTAAAACACAAGTGTTTTCAAATTTAATAAAGACGCCATCATTACTGTACATGGAAAGTATAGAAAACAGATTTAGTATTGTACATTCAAACTTAAGTAACTTAAGGAGAAATGTAATATTTATTTGTAACTATAATGTCCAGTTACATCCTTTTCATGAGTAACCGTAACAGTGCTTCAGATTCTTTCAACAAACGTAACTGTAATTTATTCGTTACATTTTCAAACTAACTTTACCCAACCCTGAGTATGACCCACTTTCTTAAAATTACATTTTATTCGAATTCTCAAAAGAAAACTAAATATTTCAAACTCAATTTTAAGGTTACAGTTTATGAATAATTTTTAGAAATATGGGCTATATTAACACAAATTATTTATTCATTTTATTTGAAAATATATTTAATAATATACAGGGTGAAAAAAAATACTTAATAAATATACAAGATGTCCAAAATATGTATACACAGTTTGAATAATTATAAATACAGTGTTTATTAAAAGATACAGCTAAGTTTTATAATCCAAATTAAAGAAAACAAACATAGAATCTTTTTAAGTTGTGACATGTGTTGCAAAGTCCACTACTACAGTAGGAGTCTGCAATTCCTTCCCAGTAACTCAATTGGAAGAGAGTTAGCTCAGCAGGCCAGTACGAAAATCCTCAGTTTGAGCCCCAGCTGATATAGCAAAGTTCTTTACAAAGGCACCCTAATAAATTCATCCTGCAGGTTAGTGCAATGACGTCGGAGGTCTTTTCTTATTTCGACCTAGACCATTCGATCTACCAGACGACGTAAGGTATATGTTTAGACGGTCGAGACAGTGACACCCGGTTTGGACCAGAACTCAGTGGGGGTGAACATCCACAAGGACCGTACCCTCCTTAGCCTGTCACAACCTCTCGGAAGAACTTTTGACCCGCAGATTTAACGCGCCGGTACTCAGCGTAAACACGGGAATAGCTTAGGCAGAGCAGAGAATCGAACTCAAGTCCTCCGAATGCGATCCAAGTACCTTAACCATTTGGCTATTTTGTCCTGAAATAAAGGCGCTGAAAATGATCTTAGTACGACTACTACGGATTCTTAGTGGACTTATTCTTATAGAATAATTCTTGAAAATCTTTAATAAATCCACGTCTATGACCAATAATTAGTAAACCTTATATCGAGGTCATGAGATGTGTGAACTGAATCGCAAAGTCAACGACCACTCAGGAAACTAATCTGGAATAGGAAAATCACATGAGGGGATAACTTGAGGTAAAAATAGCAGGATGTAGTCAGTCAATTTATCAAGTTGCACGCGAATCGGGCATCGGAGAAAGGAGAATCCAGAGTCCACTTCGATGATAAGAGCTTGTAATTCCGTTCCTGTAGCTGAATTGGGAGAGCGTCGGCTGGCCAGTATGAAAATTCGCGATTCGAGCCCTGGCTGGTACAACAATGTAATGACCATTCTGTTTCAGACAATTAACAATGGAGTTGCAAATATTCCGAATGATTTGATACGCGCAATTGTTGACGATTTTGTGCCATAAACTTTTTCTTTGATGTATCTCCATAAAGAAAAAAGAAATCCAGTGGTATGAAGTCTGGTGAACGCGGGAGATATCCAATGCTCAATCAATCTGTTTGACATATTTTCGTCCAGACCATCACATCACTATGGTAATTGGACTCATGTTACATTATATCTATATCTATATATATATATATATATGTATATATATATATATATATATATATATATATATATATATATATATATATATATATATATATATATATATATATATATATATATGTATATGTATATATATATATATATATATATATATATATATATAAATATATATATATATATATTTATATATATATATATATTCTAACTTTGGATTTAATAATTTATTTTTATATATATATATATATATATATATATATATATATATATATATATATATATATATATATATTTATATTTATATATACTTATATATATATATATATATATATATGTATATGTATATATATATATATATTTATATATATATGTATATTTATATATACTTATATATATATATATATATATATATATATATATATATGTATATATATATATATATATATTTATATATATATGTATATATATATATATTTATATATATTTATATTTATATATTTGTATTTATATATATATTTATATATTTTTATTTATATATATATTTATATATATATATATATATATATATATATATATATATATATATATATATATATATATATATATATATATATATATATATATATATATATATATATATATATATATATATATATATATATATATATATATATACATTTATATATATATATTTATATAAATTTATATATATATATATATTTATTTATATATTTATATACATATATTTATATATATATATATATATATATATATATATATATATATATATATATACATATATACATTTATATATATATATATATATATATATATATATATATATATATATATATATATATATATATACATATATATATTATATACATATATATAATTATATTAAAGAATAGATTAACATCCCTTAAAAATCTAATAAGATTTCAAACTTCTGATTTTAAAGATCTTTTCAATAATATCAAGATCTCTGACCTGTATGATGTAATTTTGGCTCTATACAATCTTATTACTAATCTTACATCTCATGCTAGTTTTGTTAATTTTCCTAAACTTCTTCACTTTGTTATTTTCAATAATTATATTTTTCAAGGAAATAAATTATACCTACAAGTCTCAGGAGTTCCACAGGGTGGCTGCAGTAGCAGTATGTTAGCTAATTTATATCTTTATCATTTTGAACAGTCCTTTACTTCAATAGATTATACAATATACAGATATGTTGATGATCTGATTTGCCTAGTACATTCTGTAAATTGTGTCATTAATATAGATTTCTATCCTGATAATTTGGAATTAATTCCTAATAAAGCTACTATTAATAAAAATATTAATTTTTTGGATTTATATCTTTTTGTTGAACCTTCTAATAGAATTGTTACTAATTTATATGATAAAAAAGACTCTTTTAATTTTAAAATTAATAAAATCTTGCCATTTAATTCCTGCAACTCGTTTCTATTGTTTAGAAATATTATTCTTAATCAGCTTTTTAGAATATATAGAATATCTGATAAAAAATTCCATGCTTTACATATTGATAATCTAAAAATTACCAGCAATTTATATAAATATCCCTCTTATTTTGTAAATGGTATAGTTAAAAATTTTAGAATAGCTGGATTTTCTTGAATTTTATTTATTTAATATTGCTTTAAATTTTAACCTGACATCTCCCTTCTCTTGTTTTAATATTTTATTTATACATCCACTTAGACATTAGCCTTTCTTTTATTGCCCCTCTTGATGGTATATTATCTCTTGTACATGTCTTTTCGTATTACTGTTATTTATTTCTTAGGAATGGCAACAGTATATTTTATTCCTTTGTGAATGGCAACACTTGTCACTTCTTTCTGTGTTCTCGTGCTTACTAGGTTAGTATGTTTTTTCCGTCCGTTTTTTGGTATCCATTTTTCCTTATATTTTTCTTACTTATGTATGTCGTCCAAATAGAAATAGTTTAGAGATATAATCTGTCTATTTCTTCAGAAACATACATTTTTGTGTTTGCTTCTACAAAAAACTTGGGCATGAATACGATTTTTGTGGAAGTGAACAATTCATGATTTAGGCTTGGAGCCTTGTCCAAGTGTATAGCGTTTGTGCTTGATTTCGTTTGTTATTCCTTTTTCGATTCCATACCTTTGTATTTTGATACTTTTCATTGACTTGTTGATTCGATATTTATTTTATTTATTTGTTTTTTATTTTTTTCCATTTGCTTGAGGATTTGTTGATTTATGCTTTTATTTTGTAAGCCTGTTAGATATTTGGATTTTCGTTTTACAGCTTCTCACTTTTCTTTCATTGGATCTTCAAACCTCTTTTTCTTATATATATATATATATATATATATATATATATATATATATATATATATATATATATATATATATATATATATATATATATATATATAGATAGATAGATAGATAGATAGATAGATATCAATGGAATAACACTGACATAATATACGTTTGTTTAATCACCATAGATATACTTAATAAGTGCAAATTGCAATAAAAATTAATTGACATACCATATCATACAAAACAAAAACATTTAAATTCTTAAATTCAGAATTAATAAATGTGTATACTATTTCATAAAACTACGGATGAGTTAATATAAAATATTCAAGAATTTCAAGGTTTTCATTATGAAAAATCCCAAAATTTAAAAAATTTAAATTAATCATTATATAAAAGATCCCAAATTTTAAATAAGAGTTTTTAGATTTTAAAATTATGTTTTGAAAGAGTTAATAGACATCGTAAAATGGAATCAAAAGTTTAAAACAAAGATGAACTTTGTTAAAATTAGTTTTATACAAAACCCGTACTACAATTTAAATATAATATGCAGGGTATGTACACATATAAAATTTATACATACCCTGTATGTATACAGTTTTGGAACATCTTGTATTTCCCAATGTTAAGTAGTAAAATATTTTTAGATATGGACAATCTTCCGTAATTCCATGTGGAAGACCCAGGCCACCCGACTCACCCTAGGGTATGAGCAGCTGGTTGAGTGGCTGGTCGTAATTCCATGTGCAGCAATTCTGTAAAAAATGGTATAAAAATGTATATAATTAGTATTACATGAGAAAAGTCTGAACTATTAGCAAATAACCTTACTGTACATTTTTACTCTATAGTTCTAAAAACATTGTTGCTGCTATTTTATAAAGTGTTCTATAACGTAGTTAAAAAATTATTTTTGATACAAAATCAACATATCTTTAAATTAAATTTTGAAACAAGTTTGTATGTAGATTTTTATTCAATGTAATACAGTTTTATTGACATTTCTATTTATATTTTATTAATAATATATTTTATCTTTCATATTTCGTATTCAAAATTTTACTTATGTCCAAGTAAAATTATAACAAAGTTTTAGAAAAATGTTATACTTTGTTAATTTAAATAAAATTAATTGGATTTGCTATTTAATAACAAAAGAGAAAATTTACTTAATGTTAAACTTTATGGTTATTAGATTGAAGTTTCAATGTAAGCTAAGAGTTATCTTTTGTGATTATTATGCATTATATTAAATAAAATATCGAAACATATGGATTAAAATTTTTGAAAGAATAAATTATCAAAGCTATTTGAAATTAATGTAACCAGTTTTTATTTTAATATTAAGAAATTGCTAGTTAATCCGATTATTTTTTTTGCTTATTTATTTGTTTGAATATATATAAGGCAAATTATTTTATTATTGCTGCGTTGTTTGTTATATTATCTTATCTGTAACAATTTAGTCAGGTTTAGAATATTAAGTTTGTCAGTAACCAGTGTTTAGTGAAACGTTAATTTCTAAAATATCACCTAGGATTCAGTGGAAATTTTGCATGATAAGATCATTCCGTTTCAACGCTCATCTATTATATTTGCATAATAAGATAAAAGATTATTGTTCACGTATATTATCATTACATACAAATACCGGGTATTTCACAAAGAGTATACGATAGAAATATAAAATAAACGATTGGTACATTTCAATTAAACAGATTTGGGCGATTTTTGAGAGCCATTTCGCAAACAAAGGCAGGTTATTATTTTTTAATCGAACCAAAATCTATTCAGCACCAGGAAACCCATAAGTGACCAAATTTTGCGCAATTTCGCGAATAAATTTGAGATAGAATGGATACATACATTTCACAAACACACAGTCATACACACAGACGCCACTTTATAAAAGGTGTTTTTCGAGTTCTAGAGGGCCCGAAACGTGTAAATCCATCGAAAACTCGAGTTCCCCTTTTCAACACAATTTCAATAATTTCCCTATGCATTACAATGCATTGTAGGGAAAGTAAAAAAAACCCAGATAAACCATTTTTAATAATCCCAAAGTCCTTTTAATCTCTAAAGTATTATGCAGTTTACACCTAAAAACTTCGATAATTCTTGCCACTCATGATATATATCCTGCCCAGAATTTATAAACCAAAAAGTCATGCAAGGCATGAAAAATCTCAATTAGCTCCATCTTATAATCGATTGACTAGTCAAAATGTGGTTCAAGTTGACCCTCTCAAAACATTATATCACTATACATGAATTTCATCCGTGTTTAAGTACATAAATAATTATTCCAGTGTTGTACAACTACTGAATTGTGCTATTTCGCCAACAATTGCTTTATGAGCTAGCTCTCTCCTGTAACGTCCATAAAGTTTAACTAGTATTTGACAAAATAAAATACTGATTTTCTAAGACTTCTCAGATAACTATTGCAAACCTCAGACATAATTGCGCTGGATTCGTTACATGTATATAGAGGTAAGAGAAACAACGATTTATAGTCTTAAAGAGTTAAAAACTTAGTTAAATTTGGAATGAGAGGGAGAAATGTTAGCAACTGTAAGAAATGTTAGCAACTGTATTAAAAACTACGTTTTTAACAGTTTGCATAATTGAAAAGTGTTTATGACTTTGTTCATTCTGCCTGTCCGTTATCACTATAACTGTCGTAAAAATAACTTTATCAAAATGAAATTTTAATATGTTGTTCAGACGGTCTGTGGGACTTATGGGAATATAAATGACTAATATCACCCAATTAGTTTTGGACTGAAACCGGGTAAAAAAATCAAATACATTGAACCCCTATGGGACCTAATTTTTCAAACATTTTTCAAGCAAATTTAAAATTCATAAAATGCTTCAAAAGTTTTAGGAAATATTCAAATTATCCCATAAAATATATGAAAACAATTTTAGCAAAATATATTCGGTTGTTCTTTAAATAAAAATTAAAATAATAATTGCACCCATATTATATGAAGAGATCACGTGATCCACTTCAAAATAAAATATGGCATCCATCTTGTGTCAAAATCGTGATTTTTAAAGTTCATTTTAATTTATATTTAATATTGTATCCGTCCTAAAACCGTTTTATTTTTGCTTAATTTCTGTGCATCTTTATTCTGAAACAACGCAATTACAATATATTTGAGTTTAAATGATCAATGCCATCCATCTTGTGCCAAAATCGTGATTTTTAAAGTTCTTTTTAATTTATATTTAGTGTTGTATGAATCCTAAAACCGCTTTATTTTTGCTTAATTTCTGTGCATCTAGATTCTAAAACAACGCAATTACAATATATTTGAGTTTAAATGATCATCGAACTTTGATTATTTCTACAACGAAGCCTAATTTTCACTTATGGAGAATGTAAACATATAAAGATGTAGAATGAGTTATATACGAATTGCTGAATTTCGTTAACACAAAATTAATTGGCTCTTTGAGTCTGGAATATAGCTGATATGAATGAAATATTCATTGATTTTACATAGAGAACAGACTATTTTATAGCAGACTTTTTCGATGAAGTTTTATACATACAGTTAAATTATGTTTACCTCCATGGTTTTAAGTTTTTAAATAAAATAAATTATTGTAGTATTGTGATGAATGAAAGGAATAGAATAAAAGTGTATGAATGAAATATTTACAGCTTTTACATAGAGAGCCAGGCGATTTATATTTCAATGACGTCATTTGAATAAAGTTCATCTTTTTCAATGAAGCTTGAAGTTTTCAAATATAATAAATTAATGTAATATTGGGATAATTTTTTAAATATTACGCTGAATGCATCGCATTTTAGAGATGTTTAAACGAGACGACTTATATTTCAATGACGTCATTTGAATAAAGTTCATTTTTTTTACGAAGTTTTAAATTTTCAAATATAATAAATGAATGTAGTGTTCTGATGATTTTAAAAATATTACCGCTGAATGTATCGCATTTTAGAGATGTTTAAATAAAATTGCATTGCAGTTGGAAAGTGTTCCATAATCAATGCTTTATGCATGATTGATCTTTCTTGTTTAAAAAATATTTCTTGTCTTAAAACTAATTAAATGGTTAAAATTTGCTACATCTTAAACGATAAATGAAAAACTTAAAATTTTTATGAAAACCTGAGCAAACAGTAACTTGATGTTGAATTAACGACAGAAATTGATTCGCAATATCATCGAGAATCGAACCCGTTAATGATGGATTCCTTAGACACTCCTTAGACATAACCACTCAGTGATCATTAGAGAGTAAACTGGTTACTAAGTTACTTTTAAAACGCCCTACACTTTAAATAGGCACATTCCATATTTCCCCCATACATACATCAATTTGTAGTTCATTTTCTACATAACTTTTCTAGTGTTTGAAATTATTTTGAAATAAAATCAAAACATTTATCAAGGAACGAAAAATTTTCCAAACCAGCACTTCTTGGGTTTTGCGATAAATATTTTCTTAACTTTTTCTGAATGAGTTTTTCTATCTGAAAATATACACGCCATAAACTAATTTTTGCTCTATTAGAGATATTCTTCCGAATTAAAATAAAATCTGATCAATCTTACATAATAAAAGAATACGCTTGCCTGTTGTTTCCTGCCTTTATGTCTGTCGTCGTCATCTGAAACGAAAAATCAAAGCATCGAACAGCGGCGAAATTTGCTACAGAAAGTGCTTTCTGTCCGCGTAATGTGCCCTTTGACGATATTTTTTTCTTAATTCGAATTAGTTTTAAAGCTAAGAATAAGTTGGAAATTACAATTTTCCGCCATTTTGTCAAATTAAATGTATTCTATCTTTACCGCTGCAGGCGATAGCAGTCTTGGCCAGAAACCTGCTGCTGCAATCTAAGTGCATTTAATCTATAGATTTTCTAACTTTGCGACTTTAAAAGCTTTCATCCTATTTTTTTTAATTTGTATTATATTATTGTTATGAGTATTGTGTTAAAATTTGACTTAAATTGGATAAAAATTCGCAATATATTTTAATTTTCCGTCGGGGTAAAGGAACTTTTCTCTTCTTTGGAATTTCAAGTATTTTCATTATGGCGTTCTGTCGACCATCAACAACAATAAGCGCATGATGGTCGGACAATCGGCCATCATGCGCTTATTTAGGGAGCATCAAAAGAGCCTATTTAGAGCGAATTACTTCCGCGTTGTACAATTAAAATAGCTGCGCATGGAAACACGGAGCTCTGAAATGATTTTAGTTCAGAACAAGCTATTTGTAAATTGAGTGGTATTATCTTTATCTGCATTACTTAAATAGCCGGCACTTATTTAGGACTCGAGTAATGCCGGGAAATATTGTTCCAGTATATAATAAATATCTGAAGGCGAAATATCTACAAAAAAAGTAAATGTCCGATCAAAATTTAAAATGCCTTATTAATTAACTTTCAAACTTCAAGCAACTGTGACGTTTTAATATGTAATGGATCGGGCATGCACCTGAAGGCGTGTAATGATTAATTTCTAGAAGCTTAAGAAATGAAATTACACTTACGCTCTGTCTGATTAACTTTTAGTAAGCAATTTCTGAGCACATTGAAACTTTTCGTTTACTTGAACTCTTTTCCGCTCTTCAAACTTAAAATCAAAAAGATTTAGTGTCGAGAAAATGTATTAATTAGTTCTGTTTTTATTTTATTTTATTTTAAACATATATTAAAAATGATTTCATGTGAATCAGTTTTTCGCTAAATGAGCCATATATAATAATGACACGGATTAAAATAAAAATGTCTTAACATTTAACGTCCCCTTGCCCCCTTCAGATAGATTATGCTTAAAATTAGTCATCTATACTTTTGAGATACAACAATACCAGAAAATTTTGTAAACAATTAGCTACAAAAGCCGCAGAAAAAACATAAGCAAACTGCATCTCATAAATTATCAATGCTCTAAATTATGTTAATTCGGACTTCCAAGATATGGGGACAAATTTCTATAAAATGTTCGTAAAATACTAAATGAATTTTACATAATAATCTATATACTTAAAAGACACTTCTTTTCTTTGTCAATCAATTTCTAAGAGTCTATAGAACAGATTCTAAAAATTCCTTTTTCGTTTGAAAGCTAAACTATTGCGGATGAGTAGAGTGTAAAAAATTCCCAAAACTTCAGATTTTTAATTGGAGGTGGCAAATATATTTTTCAATTTATTTTATTATTAAGTTATGCCTCTTCTGTCCTGTCCCTGTGACATAAGTCGGAAAAGCGTCAGCTTAGTATTGGAGGAGCCTGGGTTTGAATCTCACTACGTGAAATTTTACATTTCATTAAAAAATATTACTTTGGGGAAAATGTTTACATTTTGCTCATACAACAATCTATATATTTAAAATACAAGCTGTCTTTCATATCAATCAATTTCTGAGAATCTATCTAACCGATTTTCAGAATTACTTTTTGTATAACAGCTGATAATTTCTGGATAAATATAAGGTCAATAAAATGTACTTTTCAAGGAGCACGCGCAAAATTCATTTTAATGTTTTCACGGTGCAACATGTTATTGATTTCCGCTACAATTGACAGACTTCGGAACTTTTGAATAACACTGAACACCAAGCGATTACAGCTACAATTTATTTCAATCCAAAGAACGAACACCCGTGATTTCCTTAAATGTAACCCTTAATCCTCCAAGATGTTATACTTTCTCGAGGAGTACGCTCAAGGTACGTAAATGCACAGTATCACATTCATTGAATTTCACTGTCTAAATCGCTTCTATAATGAGTCATTTAAGAAAAATGAATTCCGGAAGATCCCAGTTAAGAGTTTGCCTTTTTTAATCTTAATAGCTTGATCAGGCGTGCTGTTTTTTCCTGGTTTATGAAGACTGTATAGAAAATATATATGTCCACAACTATATAATAAATTTCCCAAGAAAATAACGATTTAAATAACTTGATTGACTTAATTATTTCATGGTTTCACTAGTCCTATTTAACTTTGCGAATACTTTCAACTAAAAGATTTTTTGTTGAAAGATTACATGTAAAGCAAACATATGATTTTTTTTTTCTGGAAGTAAGTACAGAAAAATATTTATTCCGAAAACGTAGTTCATAGAAAAGGCGAAAACTGTGTAAATGTTACATCACTTTATTTACGCAGTTTCAACAATTTAAATATTAAGCATTTTGAACTATCTAGAAAGGTTTGCCCTTGCGAAATTTTACGAAATTAAAGGCTAAACTTAACGTTTAAACTTAAATGCTAAACTCAATCCTTAAACTTAAATGTTTACGAAACATTTGAAAAAGGAACAGAACCATCCCTTAGGTTTCACTGCGTGCTGTTCGAACCCGAACATCGCTGTTGAAAACTGCATGCGATGCAATGACACGCTCGTTCTTTAGCCACTCCTTTACGTGTTTGAATTTCTTGCTTAAAATACAGAAAGGGATTTTGACTTAACCTCTTAAAATTCGAAATTTTCTTTTTTAAACTAATTTAAGTCAGCAAGTCACGCTAAATGCCGAATTCGTAATGCTAATGTGTAGAGCTGCGAATTTTAAATTCAGTCGATCATATCTGAATCCAATCAATATATGCAGAGATGCATTCGAAAAATTTACATGAAAAATGAAAAGAAATCGATCAAAAAGACGGAAATGTAAATATGGGTTTAAAAGAAAATAATGATTTTAAGGAAATAATTGATTTTAAAGAAAATTTTAAATACTAAGCATTCTGGTAAATCTGAAAAATGCTCTGCCCCTCCGAAAACTTACTTTTTCGAATGCTAAAGGAATACAGCAAAAAGAGACTAAGTTACGAGTTATTCCCAGTTCTCGGTTCGATTTGAACCCGATTGCGGCTGTTGAGCACCGAAATTGGTTGACCACATAGTTTTTCTCTCGGTGACTTTAGTTTTAGTCAAAACATTTTGAAAAGAATTTTGACCAGTGGCGTTGAAAAAGAATTGGGCTGGATGTTAACCCTTCCTGCCCCCCCCCCCCCCCAGGAAACCATTATAACACATTGCAGTTCGCAGAAATGATATATTTTACAGAAATACACATTGATTGATATTTTCCAAATGAAGAACGAAACCTTTCGATTTAAAGTGTGAAAGTTTGAATAGACACACGTTTAAGATTTAAAGTAGAGAGAACAAGCGAAGATCCTCAACTGCAATTGCCCTAGTACACGTCAAAAGGAACTTTTCAGGCTCCGTAGAACTGGCATCAGGAGAGCTGTTGGGCTCCTTACTGGGCACTGCACCCTCAAGAGACATCTTAATATTATGGGTGTCTCCAAGGATTCGCTTTGCAGAGGCTGCAATTACAGCGAAGAAACTGCAGCTCACATTCTATGTGAATGTGAGGCCTACTTTGCTCACAGATTCGAACACATTGGTCGTCATGTGATTGAACCCTGGGAGCTGAACGACATACCTGTCAAGTGCCTGCTTATTTTCGCATCGGCTACTGGTCTCTTTTCTTAGGGATCTTCATTTTCTTTTTGGGTAGTACAATAGACCTCTGGTCGATGTGCTGGGCTCTTTTGGAGCCACCCACCTTCATTTCATTCATTCAAGTAGAGAGAAAATATTATTGCTTTGTAATATGACACTATTTTGATAAGTTGACAAAATATCAAAAATATTGGATACCACATACTTCAAAAGTACAAACTAGTAAAAGGTGGAGCTACATTTTGTACTTAACTTTTTTAACATGTAAATGGGAGAATCCACCCTTCCTTGCTGGATTCTGCCATGAATAGATAGCGGAATATGTCAACATAGGCTCGCTAGGCCGCCACTGGTAAATGTGATCAGTAATTGTAACTGTTAGAGCTTGAAAACTAAATACTTTAATTAATTGCGAACAAGTATTCTATGTATAAGTAGATTTTATAATTTAGAACTATAAATATTATTTAAATACACACTAAAAAAATATGGGTAAAAACACAAAAAACTGGGTTTACTGCCACTAGAATGATAGGTAAATTTCCAGTTACACACTTAAAAAAGTAAATATATCTATATGAATGTGTCATTTTATTCATTTATATAAGAATTCACCGGAATAATGGGTATCCTTTATTTTACGCTGAAAAGACTGTTTTAAACAGGTCATTTTACGCACCTGGTTACCTGCTACCCACTTGCTTAAAAGGGTTCTTTAAAAGAGACCCATTTAAGCAGGTAAACAAGTGCGTAAAGTGAACAGCTCAATTTACTTCTTTACCCATTTAAAACGGTCTTTTCTGCATAAAATAAAATACACCCATTATTCCGTGAAATTCTCGTATAAATGAATAAAATAACACATTCCCCCAACGTAGGCCTAGCCCCCCTTCCCCCTATAGGGGCTTTTTTGCGTCTTCATCGGAGAAATTTTGTGGGATTTATAAGTTTGATCAGTGGGATTTATAAATTTAGTCAGTGGGATTTATAAATTTAGTCAGTGGGGTTTATAAATTTAATTAGTAGGGTGTATAAATTAATTCAGTTTTTCCCAATTTTCTGTCTAAATTTTGTTCTTCACTTTGTAAAAATACTTAATTTTATTCCTTCGTTGGGGAAATTTTATGGGATTTATAAACTAAGCCAGTTTTTTTTTATTATTAATTCAGTGTTTACGCAGTTTTCTATCTAAATTTTATTTTTCACTTTGTAAAAACACTTAATTTTTTCCCTTCGTCAGGGAAATTTTGTAGGATTTATACATTTAGCCAGTTGGATTTTTTAAATTCAGTTTTTCTCAATTTTCTATCGTAATTTTATTTTTCACTTTGTAGAAACGCTTTATTTTATTCCTTAATCGGGAAAGATTTCCTAACTATACTTCTACAAAAAAAAATTACCGTAGTGAAATTTTTTCATTGTCGGATTTAAAATATTCCCTTCCGGTAAATGCCATTGATTTTATTTCTATTAAAAATGTTCGTCATGGTGAAAATTCGTAGGTCGAATTTAAGAAATTCCTTAACATTTCTAAGATGAAAACGGAAGATACTTATAAACCCAACTAATTTGTTCACGAAAGTTCTTATTGCACCAAATTCAAAGACAAGACGACATTGTTCTGTAGAACATTTAAATATTTACTTCCCTCACTGAAAGGAAGTATTGCTTTCGCCATACATATATTTTAAATGGTACTAGAGAAAATATACTTTTTAGCATTCCATCCTTGTGTCGATCGGTTCGTTAGTCTATCGGCAAATCTCGGTGTAATCCCGTTTTCTCCGAAACTACGCAACTGAACCAAATTTTATACAATGTTAGAGTGCTTCCACAAATACGAAAGTAGTAACTCGAATTTTTAGAAATTTTTTGAGCTGTGCGCAATAAGCGAAAACGCAATTTTAACTACATTTCAATACATCGAAAACTACTCAACCGACACAAACAACTTTTTGTACTAACATAGCATGTTATGTGCAAAAGCCGCTGCTCTCCAGTTCTTAGCCGCTTCTCACCAGTTCTTAGCCGTTCTCTCCAGTTCTTAGCCGTTCTCTCCAGTTCTTAGCCGTTCTCTCCAGTTCCTAACCGCTGCGCTTCAGTTCCTAGCTCCAGTTCTTCGCCGCTGCTCTCCAGTTCATAGCCGCTGCTCTCCAGTTCATAGCCGCTGCTCTCCAGTTCATAGCCGCTGCTCTCCAGTTCATAGCCGCTGCTCACCAGTTCATAGCCGCTGCTCTCCAGTTCTTAGCCGCTGCTCTCCAGTTCTTAGGCGCCGCCAAAGCGGGAAGATCGCCATCAAAGATAGACATCCCGATTGCTTAAATTGGAACAATACAATCGACTGCGTCTCGGATATACGTAGGACGCTGCGCTTTAATACAATATTTAGTTAATTGCCAATTCATTCATTTGCTCTTGAAAAACCTCTTACACGGTCAGAAATCGAAAAATGCATTCATAACATATATTTCTTTTAATCCAATTCAAGAGCTGCAGCAAGTTTTATTTTTAACTAGCCGCCTTCGGCGACCAGCCTGTCGCTACACAAAATACGAGTCAACAAAGTTTGTTTTAGTTTAATGACGTTAAAACTAATAAAGAAATTTTAAGATGAAAAATAATGTTCTAGGGGGGGGGGGGGGGTTCTTGAAAATTGATTTGTAAAGTGAATTTATTCTAATGTTTGTGAACTGTGAGATTCTGAGGATTTCTGTACCTGTAACCCTAGGAAAAGGATCCCTTTGATGTGTACTCACATCCGGGATCAGCTGCTCCTATGTTTTTTATAGAGGTATGCTCCTCTATTTTTTTGTTTTACATAAATGAAATTGTATCCGTTTGTCTGCATTTTTAGTATTGTATCGCAAATGACATGAAAGTATTTTTGAGACTGATGATGTTGAATGTGAATTTAGTGTTTAAGAAATAACGATGCTGTTTGAACGATGCTGCTCGGCGAAAAAAAAATTTTTTTTTAACATTGTTCCCACCACCACTCGATGCATAAATGCACCGCGACAATCTCCACAATTTTTTTTTTTATTTCTTCAGTGTTTAAGTTTTTTAATTGTGGTCCCAACCACCACCCTATGTATACAATACATCGCCTCAATTCAATCCACCATAATTCAATCACTTAAATTTTATAAGGATCATATGCTAAGTTCTTAATTCCGTCATTTAAAATATGATGTTTTTAATAAAAACACGAAACAAAATTATAAACACCCATAATACCAATAGTCCACTGTTAAAATAAACTCTAAACTGAATAGAATGTTTACAAATTAAACAAAAATCTAAACACAATTCTAGAATAGAAGTCAAAAACATATTAAATCAGAACAATATATAGCCCCTGTTTAAATCAGAACAATTTTAAAACAATATAAATAAAATACACTATAAACGTGTAAATACACTTAATACGTAATGTTATAAAAAGAGAAAGAGAAGTTTAAAGTCTTAAAAGAACAATAATGAAGTAAAATAAATTCTTATCTTGATACGGATAAACCGCTCCAAAGAAACTGCTAACACCACAAACTGAAAGGTTTGGGTTGAGTTGTAAGAAAAAATGACTTTTTTAAAAAATTAATAAATGCATTTCAAACAAATTGAAATTTGAAATGAAAAGCAATTTATTTCGAAAATAATAATTTATTCCAATAAAATGGATGAATAATTTATTCAAATAAAATAGATGGTTTGTTTTAGTTTAATGATGTACATCCATTATTTGGCAGGCACAAATATCGAATGTTCCATTCAATTTCGCTATGCGTATCTGACGCAACCTCGTCAGAACCGTGACGTCATAACCTCGCCCACCTCCCCTCCACCATAGAAACACCTTGCGTCTGCGCGCGCATGTGGGTGAAAATTTGATCCCTGCTTTAGCTGTTTGGCTGAGAAATTGAAAATCATTACTTCCTTAAAATCCGGATCGTACGGCTACTTTTTCTTATTTCTTGACCAGGTTGGGCTTGTAAGAAAGCCTGATCTTTGAGCTTTCTCAAAATGTAAATTATTAGTCGAAATTGTCGGTATTTTTCCCGACGCGAGGATTTAAAAACGAAAGTTCGTTTTTTTGAGCCGAAAGTGACTTTTGTTTAAAAATCTTTAAAAAATATTAGAATTTGTCCCTGAGATTTGAAATTGATATATTTTTACTCTCAATTGTCTGCTCTTTCCGGTCGTGTGATTTGTTTTTTTTTCTACGACGTCTGGATGGTGGAGAAAAAAAAAGGGGGGGGGGGGGGAACGGTCGAAATCTCATAAAACATTAAATAACAAACGAAGTAATTCAAATTTTAAAAATCGATTTTCACGTGTCACCTTCCTCCCCCCCCCCCCCCCCCCCCACACACACACACACACCGGGTCTCCGATTGCCAAATTTCGTAGCTCTGAGACGCGCGGTCGCTGAGCCTATAGCGTATAAGACAGACAGACACACATTGCCTTTTATTATATCGATTCTGTATTGAACAAGAAAAAAAATCTGCTTCCAACTGGTTTTCTTCATTTTAAATGGCATCTGGATGCATACTTTTACATTTAAAAAAAATTTATAAAGACGGCCACCAGTACTCTGCAATAACAGAGCTCAGTGAAAAAATGGTCTAAAAATTAATCAAAAGCGACCACAATAAATATTCGGAGTACGTTTGTAAACATTTTTCAGAATTATTTAAACCATTAAGATAGATGTATAAACGTTCCCATTCTCAAATCTTTTATCACACTGGTGTGATATTGCTGAATGCTTTTAATCTGCAGCAATTCCCTTCATAACTGCTATTAATAACAATTTATTTCAGTCCGATATCGCCCGTCCACACACTCTAAGCATCTCACGGGAATGCCTACGAGGTACCAACATGTTACCAATGTCTGCCAGATCCCCAAATTTATATTATACCCAGTAAAATATTTCTGGGATAGTACAGGACGTTATCTGTAGGGTCAAACCTAGGGTCTACTACTGAGACACAAACCCAGAAAACAACAAAACATATTCTTCAACAGGTTGAGCAAGCATAGCTATCAGTACACAAAATCCATATATGACATCTGAGCGATTCAATTCAGCTACGCATAGCGAAATGCATCACTAATAAGGGAGAAGCCATTCCATACTTGTATGGTTATTTTTTTTTTCTCTGGAAATGTTATCATGTTTTATTTACTACCCAACCAGTCTTGTTCATGCGAATCGCACTTCCCCTTAGTATTGCATTTTCATTTCACTAAGTGTATAAATAAAAATTATATGTATGTATTTTATTTGTAGAGGTAGCTAGGGGGTGGAACTACCATACCGCGAAACACCGCAATGCGAATAGAAGGGAGAAGACCTTGTAGAGGGGCTCAAAAGAAAAAATGTGGAAAAAGTTTTAAAAATATTGTATGTGATAAAGCCTTCCTCCCCAACTAAAATCTCGCGATCCTGTTCTAGATTTAAAGTTCCGCCACTGGTCTGTCTAAATTGCTCATAGCACAAAATAATTGCATATCATTATATTATAGAATATGTCACATATAAAATTGTAACAGGATTTAAAAATCAATTAATCTATTGGATCTATACGAAAATGTTGATTATGTAACACATAAGAAGAATTTGAAAAATGGCCGCTTGTCGTTTACAAACTTTTTAAATTTATTTCTTTTATTGTATACAAAGAATAAAGACACCGGCATAAGAGTCATAAAATTCGTAAGAGGTCATTTTTAACACCTTACAACAAAGTTGAAAAGTGTTTATGACTTTGTTCATTCTGTCTGTCTGTCTGTCTGTCTGTCTGTCTGTCCGTTAGCACGATAACTGCCGTAAAAATGACTTAATCAAAATGAAATTTTAGTATGTTGTTCAGACGGTCTGTAGAACCTATGGGAATATAAATGAAGAATATCACCCAATTAATTTTGGATTGAACCCGGGTCGAAAAAATGGAATACATTGAGCCCTATGGAACCTAATTTTTCAAACATTTTTTAAGCGGATTTAAAATTCACAAATTGCTTCGAAAATTTTAGGTAATATTCAAATTGTTCCATAAAATATATAAAAAAAATTCAGCGAAATATATTCAGTAGTTTTTTAAATAAAAATTTAAATAATAATTACATCTCTTATATGAAACGATCACGTGACCATGATATGAAACGATCACATGACCCACTTCAAAATGATATATGGCATCCATCTTGTTTCAAAATCGTGATTTTTTTAAGTTCTTTTTAATTCATATTGAGTGTTGTATCCGTCGTAAAACTACTTTACTTTTGCTTAAATTCTGTGCATCTACATACTGAAACAACGCAATGACAATATATTTGAGTTTAAATGCTCATCTAAATTTGATTATTTCTACAACTAAGCCTATTTTTCACCTATGTAAAATGTAAACAGCAAAATATATAGAATGAGTTGTATTAGAATTCCTGTATTTTTTCAACACAAAATAATTTAGTCCATGGAGTCTGCATGGCTGATATGAATGAAATATTAATTGATTTCATAAAGAGAAGGACGATTTTTTTCGATGAAGTTTAAAGCATAGAGTTTAATTTTTTGTAGCTCCAAGGTCTTAAACAAAATGTTTAAATAAAATAAATTATTATAGTATTGTGATGAATGAAATAAATGGGAGAAAGTTATGAATGAAATCCTGTTTTTATAGAGAGATTCAGGCGTGTTATTTTTTCTATGACGTCATTTGAATTAATTTCAGTTGTTTTCGATGAAGTTTTCAAATATAATAAATTATCGTAGTATTATGATAATTCTAAAACTGTTACCGAGGAATGTATAACATTTTAGAGATGTTTAAACCAGGCAATTTATATTTCAATGCCGTCATTTGAATGAAGTTCATTTTTTTCGATGAAGGTTTAAGTTTTCAAATATAATAAATTAATGCAGTATTGTGATAAGTTTCAAAACATTACCGAGGAATGTATTGCATTTTAGACTTGTTTAAATAAAATTGCATTGAAGTTGGAAAGTGTTTCATAATCACTGCTTTAAGCATGATTGATCTTTCTTGTCTTTTTAACACTTTACAACATATTTCATAAGTGTTTATGACTTTGTTCATTCTGTCTGTCTGTCCGTTAGCACGATAACTGTCGTAAAAATGACTTTATCAAAATGAAATTTTAGTATGTTGTTCAGACGGTCTGTGGAACTTATGGGAATATAAATGAATAATATCACCCAATTAGTTTTGGACTAGGAATGTGTTTATTAGTTTTGGACCCGGGTTGAAAAAATGAAATACATTGAACCCTATGGGACCTAATTTCTCGAGCATTTTTTAAACGAATTTAAAATTCATAAAATGCTTCGAAAGTTTTAGGAAATATTCAAATTATCCCATAAAAAATGTGAAATAAATTTCAGCAAAATATATTCGGTAGTTTTTTAAATAAAAATTAAAATAATAATTACACCCATATTATATGAACAGCTCAAGTGACCCACTTCAAAATAAAATATGACATCCATCTTGTGTCAAAATCGTGATTCTTAAAGTTCTTTTTAATTTATATTTAGTGTTATATCCGTCCTAAAACCGCTTTATTTTTACTTAATTACTGTGCATCTATATTTTGAAACAAAGCAACTAGAATATATTTGAGTTTAAATGATCAATGCCATCCACCTTGTGTCAAAATCGTGATTTTTAATGTTCTTTTCAATTTATATTTAGTGTTGTATCTGTCCTAAAACCGTTTTAGTTTTGCTTAAATGTTGTGCATCTACATTCTGTAACAATGCAATTACAATATATTTTAGTTTAAATGATCATCAACGAAGCCTAATTTTCACTTTTGGAGAATATAAACAAATAAAGATGTAGGATGAGTTGTATAAGAATTGCTGAATTTCTTTAACACAAAATTATTTAGCTCTGGAGTCTACAAAATAGCTGATATGAAAGAAACATTCATTGATTTTACATAGAGAAGCAGACGATTTTTTCGATGAAGTTTTAAACATAGAGTTAAATTATTTGTACCTCCATGGTTTTAAGTTTTTAAATAAAATAAATTATTGTAGTATTGTGATGAATGAAAGAAATGGAATAAAAGTGTATGAATTAAATATTTACAGCTTTTACATAGAGAGCCAGGCGATTTATATTTCATTGACGTCATTTAAATAAAGTTCAGTGTTTTCGATAAAGTTTTAAGTTTTCAAATATTAAATTATTGTAGTATTGTGATAATTTTAAAAAATATTATCGCTGAATGTATCGCATTTTAGAGATATTTAAATCAGGCAATTTATATTTCAATGACGTCATTTGAATAAAGTTCATTTTTTTTTCGATGAAATTTTAAGTTTTCAAATATAATAAATTAATGTAGTATTGTGATAATTTTAAAAATATAACTGCTGAATGTATCGCATTTTAGAGATGTTTAAATAAAATTCCATTGCAGTTGGAAAGTGTTTCATAATCAATGCTTTATGCATGATTGACCTATATTGTTAATTTTATTCACTGAAACAAGATTCACTGGAAGAGTCAAAGAAAAAAGTAAGCACGGTTCGGATTACGTGATATACAAATTAGCGGGGTTCGAATTATCGAATCTACCGCTTTATTGAAATTGTAATTTGGAAGAAAATAAATTCGAGGAAGTATGACTCATAAAATCGAGGGGATTCCCATCGAATACCTGGCGCCATCCTGAGTAGGGGGGGGGGGGGCGCGCATTTGCTACATAGGGACCCGAAAATTCTGTCGGCGGTACTGCCAAGGCTAATTTACCAATTCATTACAGACTCGGTTTAGGAGGGCCTAAATTTTCCAATTTAATACGGAACGAGCATGGCTTAATTTTTAAATTTTATCCAAGTTCAAACCCGGCCGTGCTTACCTTTTTTATAATTTAAACCGAGTTTTTGGGTCGAACCTCAAAATTTTGTTCCGAGCTTGGGCCGAGATCAGGCCGCAAATCTTGGACCTAAGATACACAGAGTTAAATTCTCATCTCACTGAATCCTCACTTTTAGACCCCGGTAATATGAATGTACTACACTGCCATCTAGTGTCGAAACATGGATCTATCTGCAACGATCTAAATAAATAAGCATTATTTTTCAAACTTTACACACTACAAACGCATTTCAATTGAGAATTAATCTGAATGTCGCCATCGAAAAAAAGATTCTTACTTTTTGAAAGCCAATTTCAATATTTAAATCTTGGAACAAGATTTGTAACGTCGATAAAATTAATTCATTTTTTCTCATCAACAAATAGTCTGGATTTCACTGTAAAAATTTATTTGGGACTAATGCCAGACACAGCACAATTTCCAGATGTCTGTTAGTACACACTTTAATAACGGAATCACGCTTCTAGTAAAGCAACGAGTATTGACTGACCAATTTCACTATCTTTAGAATTCCAGTACATCCAAAAAACAGTGCTGCCGGCAAAATTTTTTGGGCTCCTATGCAGAAAATGTTCGTTCCTTACTACTACACCCTATTTTACAAATTATTGACCTTTTCCTTCAGAAACTGTTCCACCCAGGACTCCTAGCCTCCCATGCCCCTATGCAATGCCTTCCACCAACGTCGAGAGACATCCTATATACAGGGTAATTCATAAAAGATGGGCCAAACTTTACAAGGTGGTAATATACACCAAACCAAGCAGTTTTTGTCACAGTTTAGCGAGTCGGAAATGAACCGTAAAGGCGTTAGAGCGCTTACTCGTTGAGAAGTGGTCGCTCGGCAACCTTAAAAGCGTCATTCTGGTTGAAGAAGAAAACTACGTATGCAGATTTCATCTGGGTCAGAAGAAAAACCCTTATGCAGTATCTTACATCTCGCTCCTATTTTGGGCGGCGTGTAAGGACGTCTGGACGTCACGATCTGGACGTCACTTTTCCTAACCGAAAGATTGGGCGAGATGTCCCATAGCTTGGTCCCTGCAATCGCCCGATCTGTCGTGGCTTAACTTATTTTTGTAGGGATATCTCAAAAGTCTCATCTATGACACTCCCCTTGAATCTGAAAAGGAACTCGTCGCCAGAATTTCGGCCGCTGCTGCCGAAGTGCGCGACACGCCTGGTCTGTTCGAGAGAGTTCGCCAATCCCTCCATCCCCGTAGTGAGACGTGCATTCAGGTTGACGGTCGCTCTTTTGAGCCATTGCTGTAATTATTGTTTATTAAATGGCATTTTATAACTTCTAAATAATTCTTGTGTTTTCGCCTCACATCATTGGTTTCACCATTAAGCGTCCACTTCCGCCTTTACGTTCCATTTCCGACCCGGTAAACTATGACAAAAAATACTTGGTTTGGTGTATACTACCACCTCGTAAAGTTTGGCTCATCTTTTTTTAATCACTCTGTATATATCTATGACGCTCCCTTCCTCCCCCCCCCCTCCCTGTCAGTGGAACTGTAGAAAAGTACGGAAAATAAGACAGCTGCTATGTACCACTTTTGCAAACCCTTCCTTGTGGTAACCAACAATGTCAGTCATGCCACGGTGCTGGACATGGGCGCCCATAAATGGGGCAAGTCCCCCTCCTGTTCGTTCAAGGTCCCAAAGGTGGGAATCAAGCTAGTCATTGGCGTCAGCGGTTTGCTACCCCCCCCCCCCCCCAGGAAAAATTTAGATTGGTGCTCATGCTGCTGGCATCAAATTTATAAAAAATATTTAACGAAAACTATAGTAAACAGTACCGGTCTAAGGTATTTTGCCGCCGCTGTAAAACACAGTTTTGAAAATTTCTTGTCTTAAAATATACAGTACTAACAGATATAGTCCGGAGCTGCTAGTGATTTAAAATATGCAGAGTCTAAACGCATTCATATTGCTTTACAAAAAATTTCCGTTAAAATATTAAATTTAACTCCCTTATAAAGTATTAAATTTAACTCTCTTATAAAACATTAAATTTAACTCCCTTATAAAGCATAAAATTTAACTCCCTTATAAAAAGCAAAAAGTATAAATGAAGGCAAATCTGAAGAATAAAACATCCCGATTCCGTTTGCAAACCAATGTATAAAAATATGAAGTTTGGTAAATGTCTAAACGCATACACTTTTCGTTTTTTTTTTTTTTTTAATTCCATTAAAACGTTAAATTTAATTCCCTATAAAAAGTAAAAAGTATATGCGGATTCACATCTGAAGAATAAAGCACCATGTCCCATTGATACCAATCTACAAAAATATGAAATTTGTTAAATATACAACAAAATGAAAGCTCTAAAATAATAGCAAAAGTTATTTTCGAACCATATTTTACCCCGTTGCAACAATCATTTAATCACATTCTGAAATATATCAATTTAAAAAATAATTTTTGTCAAAATATTACCGTAATCTTATATCCCATGGCCGAAACTGATATAACAATACAAAAAAATAATGCACTGTCTATTTATTACATTTAGTTCCCCTAAAAAGAAGCATAAGAATCTCTGTTCTCGCTTTACAAAATTAGCTTCAAAAGCAGATCTTGAAGTATGGCACTGTGCTATTTTTATCCTGTTTTAACAATCAGTTAAACTCAATAGAAAATATGAGGTTCAAAAATATTGGGTTGGAGGGAAAGTTATGTCGTATATTAAATAGGCAGGTGATTTTTCTTGTAAATAAAAAGAACATCTGTAACAAGTCGAGAAATTGCAGAAGAGTTTGGCATTCATCATACAACTGTTGGAGATCACATTAAATCTCTTGGGTTTGTGTTAAAGCAAAGTTTTTGGATTCCACATGAATTAACGGAAAAGAATTTGTCTGATCGTGTAAGAATGCGTTCATCACATCTGATTAGACACAATGTGGAGCCGTTTTTGGACAGGCTGGTTACTGGAGATGAAAAGTGGATTCTTTACGAGAATATTAAGAGAAAAAAATCTTACTGCAAACCAGGAACATCATCAGCAACAGTTCCAAAACCAAGTATCCATCAACGAAAAGTACTGCTTTGTTTGTGGTGGGACAGGAAAGGTCCAGTGTACTACGAGTTGCTGAAACAGGGGAAAACCATCAACGCGGATCTGTACTGCAATCAACTGGATAAATTGAATGCAGCTATCAAGGAAGAAAGGCCAGCATTAGCGTCCAGAAAAGGAATAGTGTTCCACCACGATAATGCTCGCAAGCATACTGCAATGGTGACACAACAAAAACTGAATGCGTTAGGATGGGAAGTCCTTAGTCACCCACCGTATTCACCTGACATTGCACCATCTGATTATTACCTGTTCAGATCTCTGCAAAATTATCTAACGGGAAAAAAATTCACGTCTTTTGAAAGTGTTTCTAAGGCAGTTGCTGACTATTTTAACTCCAAGGATGAGAACTTCTACAAAACAAGAATTCACAGGTTACCTGAAAGATGGCAACAGGTTGTAACAAATAACGGAGCATATATAATTGATTAATATTAAACACATATTTTTATAAATGAATTCAAATATTTTCTTTAAAATACGACAGAACTTTCCCTCCAACCCAATATTCAAAAGGTGGGAAGAAAAAGAAACAGATGACTGACAGTACCAATTGAAAATATCAAAAATTCCCGTAATCTTGCATCCTAAGTCCATAACCCATAGAAAAAGAATCCACTCGAATATGTAATACCGTATACTATATAATACCATAATATATTTTGCTAAATCACTGCTAATAAATGTAATATACAGGGCGTCTTGGAAAATCCGTATCAGGGGAAATTTCTCAAGAATGAAGGACAAATTTTTTCGGACAACTACATTTTCCTACTAACTCTCTACAACTTTGTAATTGACTTTTGATCTTTGGAAGGAAGCGAGATACCCCCCCCCCCCCTAAAAAGGGGGTTAGCCCCCGAAAATTGTGTAGCGTCATAGGGGTTTCCTACGCAGCTGCATTAAAAATACAGTCAAACCTGTTTGAGACGGAACCTGCAGGAAACGGAGCACTGTCCTAAACGAAAAATATATTTGCCCCATCGCAAGATATAGGAAATGTATGTTAATTTCTCTGTGTAAAACGGAACCTGCACAACGCGGAAACGGGCGGTCAATTTAAAATAATTTGTTAACAAATCACCTGTTGTAATGAATTAAAAACGGAAAAAATCATCTAACTGTTCCAGCCATTTATTTTCAAGAAGTATTACTCGTAAATGAAAACAGTACTACGAAAAAAGAACTTTATTAAATCATGGCGATTTTCCGAAAAATTTTATAACAATTTCCACGAGAATGATTCGTACGAGCGTTCTAAAGTGTTAATCATTTGTTTTTTCTATGGCGAAAGTTGTTTCAGAATTTCCAGTTAATTGGCGAGATCTGAAATGCTAAATATATTAATCAATAAACAATTTTTGACCGAAAGTAGCATCATTAGTAAGACATATGTCCAAAATACCATGTTGGATTATCTTAAAAGTCCATCTCAATAAAAATACAGAGGGATTTTTTTTTCAGTTTATTATTAGTTATTTCTTTCCTGGTAAAAGGTAATATATTTTCCGGTAAGTAAATTTATCTATTTTTTAAGGTATAGTAATAAGTTAACAGCCATAAGTCAGTCAATGGAGTCAATGGAGTATACTACTTTTATATTTACATATACTCCTGTGATAGCACTATGCAAAAGTATATGTATTTAGAATAATTAAATTAGCTATTATGTGGTATAATATAATATTAATTAAGTGCATCTAAATAAACTTTTCAGAATTTTTAACGTCATGTATAGGTAAGCAATTACATATAGACCATTTGCATTTCCATTAATTTTCCTGAAATAACCTGCATGAAACGGAAACCTTTTCAGGACGGGAAAATTCTTCCGGTCCCCTGAAATTCCGTTTAAGGCAGGTTCGACTGTATGAGGATAACTCTTTTCGTTCTCAAATTTTCCCTGATACGGACTTTGCTAGACCCCATATTATATTTGCATATTCGTATTATTTTTTCTTATCCGGGCATTTGGGCACGTCTTTAAAGGTATGCCACCCGAAGTCTGTGCCTCCGGTGCTCTCCCTACAGGCCTTTACCGTTTGAAATTTATTTCTCTTTAAAAATTAATTTTGAAATCGATTCGGCTCCCTTTTCCTGCTAAGTACATTGGGTGACTTTCTGTGATTTAAAGCAGTTCTAGTTTCCATTTGTATAATTTTTATGAGTTTCTTTTTACCCTTCCCTTTTCTCATTAAAACTTAGTACTTTGGCGCTATTTTGTTTACCCAACTTAAATTTACCAGTGAACGAGAAATTAACAATTATATTTATCTAGAATTAAGACGCACTTACTCGATTAAAATTTAAACCAATAGCTTTCCCAATAAAAATATCTGATTCGTGTTAAAAGTACACAACATGACGATAGCAATTTTCTTTCTTTCTGTTTACAAAGACCGCTAACGAAGAAGAACGCTCAAAAGAAGGAAATAAAGAATTGTTACGGAGAAAATGGGAAGTAAAGAAAGGAAAATTTTTCATACTACCATGCCAAATGGATGACAAATAAGATACAGTTGATAAAGGGCCAGTGTCTGGACCCTCAGGCAAAAGTAAAGTACAAGACCCCCTTTAAAATTATTTTGGCTTTCTCTACGTTGATCTTATGAAAAAAAAATGCTGTCTGGTTAATACTTGGAAAGAAAGAAATAGGGATTGAGAAAGGAAACTTGGAGGTTTATGGTCGTTCTGTTTCTATTTAAAATCGTACTATAGTTTAGACTATAGTGACTGGAATACCTAGTGACAGTAGTGACTGGACTATAGTAACTGTAATACCTAGGGACAGTAGTGACTGGACTATAGTGACTGGAATACTAGGCACTATAGTTTAGACTATGGCGGAATACAAAAATCAATTTTGCTTATTTTAATTTTAATTTTTTCACAGATTATAACAAGTTTAAACATTTATTGCCTATTGGTGATTTATATGTTTCAAAGACATTCAAATACAATAAGCCTATTGGTAGGTCTATATTTAATTATAATGAAGTTTCACAATCGCTCTCTATTGATCATTCTTCTCAGTCAATTGTAGATAGTGAATGTATTTGTAAATTAAATAAATTTGCTAAATTTCTAAATCCAGACTTGGGGCATATAGTTACAGGAGATTTAGACATTGTTAGTGACAATGTGTTAAGAACCATTATGTCATTTGGCACTAAATTTAGGATACCTTCTTGTAATAATTCTTTTAAAGTTTTAAAATCAATTAATCTAGATCTTGATAAATATATATATAAATTAGCTTGTAAATACGCTCTGCCATTAGAGGCATTTAATATGTGGAAATTTACTATATTAGAATCAATTAAAAATGCTATTAGAGATATCAAATTGTCTAGATCTTTATATAATATTGATAATATTAAACATTCCATTAATGATTTACAAAGATCCTTTGTTATCACCTATGTTGATAAAGCCTCTAATAATTATTCTATTATCTGTAAAAAATTTTATATTCAATTTCTGTTAGATTATTTAAAAAATAATAGTCTTTTTAAACCTGATTTACATTCCATCAATAGTATTAAATTGAAAATTATCAATATGTATAGTGATTTAAATATTAAATATAAATATCTTAAATTTCCTTATATAGTGCTTATTCCAAAATTTCATAAAAATCCTATTAAATTTAGAACTGTTACTAGTGGCCATAATACTTACTCTACTACTGCGAGTAAATTATTACTAAATTCTTTAAATCTAATAAATAATAGTTTAAGCCAGACTAGCAATAATTACCATATTCTAAATAATAGTAAAGAATTAAAGAATAAATTAACATCTCTTAGAAAAATAATAGGATTTCAAACTTTTGATTTTAAAGATCTTTTTAATAATATTAAGATATCTGATCTATATGATGTAATTTTAGCTCTATATAATGTTTATATTACACCTCTTTCAAATCAAATTAAATTTATAAATTTTCCTAAATTTCTTCACTTTGTTATTTTCAATAATTATATTTTTCAAGGAAATAAATTATACTTACAAGTCTCATGAGTTCCACAGGGTGGCTGCAATAGCAGTATGCTAGCTAATTTATACCTTTATCATTATGAAAAGTCATTTACTTCAATAGATTATACTTTTTACAGATATGTTGATGATCTGATTTGCTTAGTACATACAGAAAATTATCTCATAGATATAGATTACTATCCAGACAATTTGGAATTAATTCCTAATGAAGCTACTATTAGTAAAAATGTTAATTTTTTGGATTTAAATCTTTTTATTGATCCTTCTAATAGAATTGTTACAAATTTATATGATAAAAAAGACTTTTATAATTTTAATATTAATAAAATCTTAGCATTTAATTCCTGTAACTCGATTCAATTGTTTAGAAATATTATACTCAATCAGCTTTTTAGAATTTATAGATTATCTGATAAAAAATTTTATGCTATGCATATCAATAATCTCAAAATTACTAGTAATTTATATAAATTTCCCTCTTATTTAGTAAATAGTATTGTTAAAAAATTTAAAATAGCTGGATTTTTATAATTCTTTTCATAGTATCATATATAATTCTATTCATAGTATCTTATATTAGCCAGACATCTCCATTCTCTTGTAATTTTTTTTTTTTTCACTTCCCACTTAAGCATTACTATTATTTGCCCCTCTTTTTAGTAGCTCTTTTTGTATATTAATACTTTTTCTTAACATTTCGCTTCACTGTTTTTCAATTCTTATGAATGGCAACAGTAAATGGTTTTTTATTTTTACTTTACGAATGACAACACTGGTCTCTTCTATTAGTGTTCCCTGTATTGACTAGATTGTACATACGCTGTGCTTTTTCCAGGTATTCATTTTTTCTTTTTTATTCCTTCTATATGTATGTCGTCCAAGTAGAAATAGTTTATAGATATAATCTATCTATTTCTTCAAAAACATACATTTTTGTGTTTGCTTCTACAAAAAACTTGGACATGGTTAGATTTTTGTAGAAGTTAACAATTCATGATTTAGGCTTAGAGCCTCGTCCACGTGTATGGCGTTTGTGCTTGATTTCGTTTGTTATACTTATTTCGATTCCATACCTTTGTATTATATATTTTTCATTGACTTGTTGATTCGATATTTATTTTATATATTTTTTTTCCATTTGCTTGAGGATTAGTTAATTTTTACTTTTGTTTTGTAAGCCAGTTATATAGTTGAATTTAGTTTAGGTTTATCTTTTTTTGTTTCCATACCTTTTAATTTGGTTGATTTTCTGTAACTTGATAGCTTGTGTTTTGTATTTTTTATCCATTTGATTGATGATTTGCTGTATTATATTTTATTCTGTGGGTGTTTTAAAAAGTTAGGTTTATCGTGTTACATCTTACTTTTCGTTCATTGGATTTTCAAACTTCTATTATATATATATATATATATATATATATATATATATATATATATATATATATATGTCAAGAATCAAGAAAAAGTATTAAGGATGCTGATCGAAATTTATTCATCAGCATATAAAGAGTGTGCAGACTTTACATTGGGGTTAATATTAAATCCATGCCTTATTTTTTTTTTCGATCCCTACCAACCTATTGGTGTGATAATTGTACCAAATTCTACTTACACATTAATGAAATAAAAAATAAATTGAATTTAAGAATAGGGATCTAAAAAAAAAGGCATGGATTTAATATTAAACCCAATGTAAAGTCTGCACACTCTTTATATGCTGATGAATAAATTTTGATCAGCATCCTTAATACTTTTTCTTGATTCTTGACAATTTAAATTTACAAAATTGTAATATGGGTATAAACTTGTATGATAAAAGACAGGATTTTAAATTTAATACATCAAAAATTCAACATTTTGACTCTTGTCTGCATATATCTGTATTTAGAAATATTATAATAAACCAGGCTCTTAGAATCAATAAAATTTGTGATGAATATTATAAATTAGCGCACTTTATGGAATTATTGAGTACAGCGACTAATAATGCATATCCCCCCAATTTTGTTATTAAAATTATCAACTCAGTGTATCAAATTTCACTCGATAACATCCTAGAAAACATTCCCAATTATAGTGACTAACATACAGGAAAAAAAAAAAAAAATATATATATATATATATATATATATATATATATATATATATATATATATATAATTATTTATTAATTATATAAATAAATAAAAATGAAAAATAATAAACTAAGTCAAAAACATTAGAAAAATCAAAAAATCGGAAAATAAGATGCATTAACATTAATGTTTTGAATTTTATTTTCGCAAAAAAATGTAACTTTTGTTAGTATTGAAACTACGTTTTGTGCGCCCTTATAATGGTGTATAGTGGCATTCTCGATTATCCAGTTTTCCTATGAATTCTTGTTTAGTAGGAATTTTCATCTATGATTCATATTCATATTCAGTTCTGCATGTTTGGGAAATTGTATTCTGAATTGCTTGTCCAGTCTTCAGCTTAGACTCACTGGACGGGTTTGGGAGTATTTCCGTGAACGTTCGTACTGCCTCCCTGGTAGAATTTCGACTTGTTCATTCCGGTGCTTCTAGATTAAGTTGTTGAGGTTGATCGTGTATACACGTGGTAGAAGAGGAATGATTCATGCCGCATGGTAATACAATTTTCTTAATGTATCCTTTTTTCATTTTTTCATTTTTTGATGCCTGTAGTCTGAGTTTAAGCATTTATAGTAATGTACTATTGCTTAATCTGAAATAGGCATTTGTTTGGGTTAATTAGAATTGAATACTCAGACCTGAAGAGGAATTTAATTCTGATTAATCATCGAATTTGGGAAGGTTCTGTTCTTTTCTCTTATCGGCATTATGGCCGTGAATTTGCTTCTATGGTGATATTAATATTACTTGAATTGTATTTTTATTTTTTTTATTTTTACATATTCTTATTATTACATTTCAAATATATATATATATATAAAATAACCTATGGAAAAATTAAAATTAAAATAGGCCAAATTGATTCGAATTTTTCAACGTATTGCTGATAAATTTTTTGAGAAAATTCTGTCCTCCCTGCTTCATCCCTTACATTTTAAGTGCGAAACGGTAGATGATAACGGAGGAAGATGTATGAAGATGATAACTTAATAGAATGCCTGGGGGCAGTCTATGGCGATGATGCTGAAGCTTCTTGGCCTGGTAACATTACTTGAAATATGAGAAATATGGGAGTTGTAAAAAACTTCCTAGATTCCGTGCAACATTGGCTCCCAAAGCATAATTAGGGACCTTTGACAGAAAAGCATTAAATTTTATTCGGATTTCATGCAATATTTTTCTCTTTTGGGGATTAAAAAATATAGTTTAACAAGAAAGATCAATCATGCATAAAGCATTGATTATGAGCCACTTTCCAACTGCAATGCAATTTTACTTAAACATCCCCAAAATGCGATACATTCAGCGGTGATATTTTCAAAATTATCACAATACTACAATAATTTATTATATTTGAAAACTTCATCGAAAACAAATGAACGTTATACATATAACGTCATCGAAATCTAAGTCGCCTGACTCTCTATATTAAAGCTGTGAATATTTCATTCATAAACTTTTTTCCATTCTTTTCATTCAGCCGCGATACTTTTAAAATTATCACAATACTACAATCATTTATTTTACTTAAAAACTTAAAACCTTAGAGATAAAAGTATTTTCTAACTCCGTGCTTAAAACTTCATCGAAAAAGTTAATACTCTAGAATCGTCTGTTTCTCTATGTAAAATCAATTAATGTTTCATTCATATCAGCTATATTGCAGACTCTGGAGCAAAATAATTTTGCGTTAAAGAAATTCAGCAATTCTTATAAAACTCATCTTACAGTTTGATATGTTTACATTCTCCATACATAAAAATTAGGCTTCGTTGTAGAAATAATCAAAGCTGGATGATCATTTAAACTCAAAAATATTGTAATTGCGTTGGCGCAATATATAGATGCGAAGAAAAAAATAAAAAATAAAGCGGTTTTAGGACGGATGCAACACTAAATTTAAATTAAAAAGAACTTTAAAAATCACGATTCTGACACAATATGGATGCTATATTTTATTTTGAAGTGGATCACGTGATCTCTTCTTATAATATGGGTGCAATTATTATTTTAATTTTTATTTAAAAAAGCTACCGTACATATTTTGCTGAAAAAATTTTTTATATATTTTATGGGATAATTTGAATATTCTCTAAAATTTTCGAAGCAATTTGTGAATTTCAAATTCGTTTAAAAAATGTTTGAAAAATTAGGTCCCATAGAGTTCAATGTGTTTCATTTTTTCAACCCGGGTTCAATCCAAAACTAATTGGGTGATATTATTCATTTACACATTCCCATATGTCCCACAGACCGTCTCAACAACATACTAAAATTTTATTTTAATAAAGTCATCTTTACGGCAGTTATCGTGCGAACGAACAGACAGACAGACAGAATGAACAAAGTCATAAACACTTTTCAACTATATTGTAAAGTATTAAAAACAAATTTACTGAAATTTCATGAGCGGATTGAGCTTCCTAATAAAATTAAATGTATATCTATTTGGGGGCGCCTGTGGTTATAGGGGCCCGAGCCCACCCAGGAAGACTGGAAGGCACAAGTCCAACGCCCCTGGTGTTATGGGGTCCAAAACTATTCGAAACTCATTTAAATTGCTTTATGTTTTTCTGCACAGAGGGTGTTGAAAGGCAATTCTCACCTAAAATTGGACAACAGCTATATACAAAATTTACGAAATACTGAACGTGTAAGGGTGCCTTTAATAATTGCTTGCTCCTCAGCGTTGCCTACTTTGCCTCTGATAAAAAAAAAACGCCTCTGTGCAAATAGAACTCAAAATATTCAAAACTTAAATTGGTTTTTGCTTTACTGCACAGATAGAAGGCAATGAAACGCATTTCTCGGGCCCAAAGGTGCTGTTAAAAATGGGTAAAAGCTATTTCGAAAAGTGATACGAAATAGTGACGGAGTAAGGAAAATGTACCCTTCACTCATTTAGACAGCTCTCCATGAACCTGACCCGGTTTACAGTTTGACTGTATAATAGGCTTTTACCTAATGGACTTCCATTTCCTACTCCTCTAATGAATCCAAAATTACTTCTGTTAGTTTGCCTTATTTCACTTCTTGCATATCCAATGTTTTATTTTTATAAAACTTTACAAGTTTATTATTTTTTACCAAAATGTTTGTTTCTACACCTTATTATCAGATTTAATAATAAACAATTTTATTTTAAATTAGAACAAATTATGCACCGTTGTCCTAGTCCTAATCCTAAATAAGCGCATTCAATTTCCAAATTGCCTGTTTTGAACCAAAATCATTGCCGTAATCTGCTTTTTGATGCGCAGCCATACCAATTACATGACGCGGGCGTAATACGCCTTAATAAGCTTCTTTAATACGCCCTAAATAACTTTCTTTAATACGTCCTAAATAAGCTTCTTCAATACGTCCTAAATAAAATCCTTTGATACGTCCTAAATAAGAGTGCTGCAATTCGCCCCCCATGCGCACAAACTTCTGGTTTCACGATCTACGATTGTTACAGAGCATCATTTTATATGATTTGTATGCTATATATTTTAAATTCGCAATGTTAGAAAATCAATATTCATCACGTTATAAACACAAAAAATCTGATGTGGGCAACACATGACTTTCCTTATATAATGTAATGAACTTACTACTTTTACAGTAAAAAAATAGGATTTTCTTATAGTAAATACTAATATTCTTTCCAAGATATTGAATTTTCGACAATTAGTTGTCATTTTCATTGATTTAGCGTCATTTTTATCCATTTGGCGAGATTTTCGTTAATTTGGCAACATTTTAAAAAAGTCGCCAAGTTGGCGACATTCCGCCAAATTCGTCGTCAAAAGCTCGCCAAGCGTTATGCACTAAGAAATAAGTTTTTCTTAAAGCAGATAAATGACTATTGGCGTTCAAATACAAAAGTATTATTCAAAGTATCTTTTTTCATGAATGGAACGAGCTAGATCTACGAGAAGGATGTCACTCAATTTATCGCATGGTATTACATATGAAAAGTAAACATGCTTCTCAATAGGAAATATTTTTTTTTCATTTTATATGACTTTTTGATAATTTTTTTGAAAAATGTGCAATATCTCGAGAACGGTTCACGTTAGCGTTCTAAAATTCATGTCAATCGTTTTCTAATAAAAAATTACATAAGAAATGTCTATTTGCGTAACTTTATTAGCGGTTTTGATTTTTTGACGATTTTTTCAAAATTTCATTCGAAAATTTAAGGGGGTTCTGAACATTCGATTGCGTATAAAAACAATAGGCTTCCAGTGTTTACGGATTGTGATTTTTGTACCAAATTTGGTTCGAATCGGTCCATTCGTTCGTCAGGTATCGTCTCCACAGACTCACTGACACACACACACACACACACACAGACATCACTTCAAAAATGTTTTATTCGTGATCAGGGATGCTTGAAACGTGTTCTCCCGTCGAAAACTCGAATTCGAATTTTCGACCCCGTCACAATACTTTCCTTATACATTATGTATATGAGGAAAGCAATAGATGAAAATATTTCGCAAAAATGAAAAAGTTCATTTACCTCAGAAGTAAAATTTTAAAAAAATAATTGCTGTCTCAGCGAGTTTTCATTCGAATTAAGTCGAATTTTCATAGCACACTTATAATATTGAAATGATTATTTATTCCAAAACATGAAAATTTATCTTTAATCTTTAATCACCGCATTCGAGGAGCCGGCCCATTGGGTTTACAGCTGTAGGAGCGGATGTTGCCAGGGGCCTGGTGCTTACAAGACCGACATTATAAGATTAGAGCAAAAGCTAGCTTCGACTCCGAACTTATAATTCGTTTATCCTAGCATCTTCGATCGATGTCTTTGGCAGGAGCAGAGCTGCCACACACTCCCTCCTGATGAGGGAGTGTGTGGCAGCAGACGACTCTGCCCACTGAGAGGCCACTGTGGAAGGCCACTGTGGAATTTCGGCGAGGATGGGGGCCGCCCAGAAAACCCCCGCGCGTCCTCATCCGAAACTCAGTCGAGGGGCTGATTGGCCGGGAGGCGTGTCGTACCTCGTTCGTGACGTCTGTCGTGGTCAACCAGGAAGAGAGTGGTAGGCCCTCTGGCTCCGTGTGGTGCTGCCATCTCGTGTTGAGATGGTGAGATCGTTGGAGAGAGAAGGTTGCGTGTTTCAAACGTCCTGTCATCATTGTAGCGAATGAATGTTGCCAGGCCCGAACCAGGACCGAATTCGGAACCTCGTGCTTACAAGACCGACATTATAAGATTAGAGAAAAAGCTAGCTTCCACTCCGAACTTATAATTCGGGTATCCTAGCATTTTCGATCAATGTCTTTGGCAGGAGCAGAGTCGTCTGCTTCCACACAGCTTTATATAACCCTCGTCGCGGTATGCACTGACTGTGCGACGGTTGGCAAGAAAATAGAAAATGCTTGTATGAGAACGAAACTGTGTAAAATACTGGACTACTGTGACTTTGGAACTAATTTAAAAAGAAAACAATTCGTATGAATACGTGATGACTTATGAACACATATAAAATATTTGCACACTAATGGAGCACTCATACACTTTTGTGACATGTAAACACTTGTGATATTTTTATCTTTAACTTCACGAAATTAAAAAACCGCAAAGATTTTGGCGCTCAACTTCTAGACCGAAATTCTGAGATATTGTTCCCAGACCACATTGCAAAAGAAAAGTGCATTCGGTCAGAATCGGTAGAAATAGATTCGATGAAATGGCAAAAAATGGCCGATTTTCGAATTTAAAAGTTCAAAACTTTTAAACTAATTCGAATTTCAAAAATATATTGATAACATTTCAGATAAGATTATCTGGAATGTTCAATATTTATTCAGTAAAAAGATGAACAAAAATAAATTTTCTATAAGAGACATACTAAAAGCAAAATCTCTATATTGTACTAGCATCAAAGGCGTATAGCATAGAGAAGACAATTTCATTTCCTTCCATTTGCAACGATGACTAACGGAATAAAACTCTTATCGTAAGAAAATGGAGAAATATTATAGAGAAAAAGAAACATAAAAATCCTCAAAGAGGACAATGCGAAAGAGTGCATTACAAGCATATATTTCAACTAAAAGCCTAGTAAAATGCAAGTACATAGGAGTTGTCAGTTGGAATGGAGGGGTGGTTGTCCTAAGACACAGAAATTCCGGTCAAAAAAATTTATTCCAATATTAGAAATTCCAGAATTTCGAGATTTGTCTCAATTATTACTTTCCTTATATACATAATGTATAAGGAAAGTATTGCGAAGGGGTCGAAAATTCGAATTCGAGTTTTCGACGGGAGAGCACGTTTCAAGCATCCCTGATCACTTATCAAACATTTTTGAGGTGGTGTCTGTGCGTGTGTGTGTGTGTGTGTGTCTGTGTGTGTGTGTGTGTGTGTGTGCGTGCGTGTGTGTGTCAGTGAGTCTGTGGAGACAATATCTCACGAACGAATGGAGCGGTTTGGTCATTTGAAGAGGAGCTGGAGGAAGACGGGATCGACTTCGATCGAGCCAAGATGATCAGGACAATACTATCAGGTACCATTTCTGATTCCAATCTGCTAGCCAGCCACCCTAATCTTAGTACTTTAACTAATAGGAAATCTTACAATCTTGTATATGATATATATAGAGATAGGAAAACTAAAACAGAGGACGAGTTATATCTTAAATTTAAACACGAAATGTTTAGTAATCTTGAAGGGTATATCACCCAGCCTAAAAGCAAAAAGTTAAAAACTTCTGATAGTAGTAAACCCTCTACTTCTAAACTAAAATCCCAGGATATCCAAACCAAAAATAAATTTAGCAAATTAAATGACGATGAAGTCGAAATGACTGAGGCGCCATCCCCCCCTAAGGAAAAAGTCTCGTCCTTCTATGTGGACTCCACAATTAATTGGGGAGCCCTCATAGAGGACTTAAACAAGTTTTTAGAGTGCAAAGTTCAGGGTCTTCTCATGGGAAGAGTGATCCGGATCACTCCTGGGTCCGTTGAGGACTACAGGCGTGTGCAGGCTCACTTAACCCGTGAGGGGATTCCTTTCAGTTCATTAAACCTCAAAACGGATAGGCCGAGGAAGATAGTAATAAAGGGCTTGCCCACTAATACCAGTATTGAGGAAATAAAAAAAGAGCTTGCCGCGCTTGGTTTTAAAATTGTTAGAATCACGCAGCTAAGGAATAGGCGTGATAGGACCCCCCTCCCCATCTTCTTGGTTGGATTTGTGCCGACGGAGGGATGGGCGAGGATTTATGAAGTTAAATCCCTGTTTTCCATGCAAATCAAAGTTCAACTTTTTAAGGCGAGAGGCCATAAAATGTGCTACAATTGTCAACTTTGGAACCATCATTCTGACCAGTGTACCCTCCCTCCCCGCTGCCTTAAATGTGGCGAAGGTCATCCCACGAGAAACTGCACAAAAAATAGGGACACCCCGGCGAAATGCGCCAACTGTCCAGGATCCCACCCTGCCAATTTTAGGCACTGTCCCCAAAACCCCTGGTTTAGGAAAAAAACGCAGGAATTGAAAAAGGTACAAAAATCTGCTAAAACTTCACCCACCCTTGGCGAGGATAACTTCCCCCCCTCCCCACTAGGATAACCTCCCCTGTGCAGGAAGAGCCGGCAAGTGCCGAAACAGTAGGAGGAACTACTGGCGAGCACTTAGCCCATACTCAACCTGTATCAGACAAAATCCCTCAATCTGCAAATGCAAATGCTTTTCTAGAGTTTCTAAGTCTGTACAAAGAGGTAGAACAATACATTGATATTAATAAACTCAGCAGTATCTTAAAAGATGTAGTTAAAATTCTCAAAGGCGACGAAGACGCAATGACAAAAACTTTCCAAATCGTCGAAATGATAACTAGAGTCATCAAATCCCAAACCCCCCAAATTTAAGTTTTTATACTTTGGCCGGCTTGCAGAGAAGTCTCAGTGTGGATTTCCCTCATCACCTGTTCAGCCATTGAACTCATTCCCACGTGCCTCACATACCCCGAAGATTGTGAGCAGTCTATCCCACGTGCCTCAACATGTTGCATACGGACTTCCCAACGTGCCTCATCACCTCGACGCAGTGGCGCCAGCTCTTACGACGACGCCCCGCCCATCAGGGGTTGTTCTTCATCAACGAACTTTTATGTGCATACAAGTAATGTCAAATCTACACCACAAGTAATCATTCAACACAGAAGATAGAGGCGGCAACGCCAAGTGCTTCATCAACGACGACGAACGAGGAGGGCTTCATTTGAATGAAATAAATTGAAATTTCCAATCCCGTGGAATCTCGAAATTGAAAAATTCTTAATCCCGGGATTGTGAAAAACGTGATTATGATAGCAATCTGTAGTCAGTTGCTTCGTATTTTGTCGAGACCAGAAAGGTATTTGCCTAGTCCCGAAACCACGGTCCAGCAAATAATATGCAATAGTGGGTTAAGAATTTTGACCTTGGCTAATACTATTTAGGTGCCCAATTGTTTATGGTATAAATAATTCTACAATATAGACTTTTCTTAAAAAAGAAATTTAAAAAAAAATTAATTGATGAGAAAATAAAACCATTTGTTTTTTATTTAATTTTTCGACCTTTTTAAATAATAGAAACTATAAATTAAAATTAAAGCTGTAATTAATTGATAAATGGTATTAACAGGATTCGGAGGCACAGAAACATCTCCTAATTTGACTCAGGCGGCTGCTCTGTCTTTTTCTTTTGAAGAAAAGGGGCTGCATATTACCTCAGAAACTGATTTCATACCTTTTAACGCTGTACTTAACGAAATTTTATTTCCAGTTTTTCCATAAATTTTATTTTCTGTTTGAGTGTAATTGTTAATAAAATAATAATATTGAAGAAACTAAGGGTATTCAAATCAATGACGTCCGCATCTTTTTAATATACTTTTTGCATTTCTTTTAAAATAATTAGCTATAATAATTAATATAGTAATTAGTTATAAGAATTTCAAAATAAATATTTATAGTTCTAAAGTAGAAACATTGGGAAAACAATTTTACTTAAATCTTGAAAATGTTCTTTTACCCATAGCAATTGGCATCAGCAACGTGCTGGCTTACTGCCTTTAGAACTTGACGCGGTAATAAGCTTTGTTTCCCCCATCCACCCCCCACCACCAATATATTGTGTCATTTTTTATTGGGCGAAAAATTCTGGATCCTCTTTGAGCATCAGTGTCCTAATCTCAACTTCTTAGTCCGCGTATCGATAAATCCAACCCTGATTGGCACTATAAGACTTCAGTAAATACTGAATGCAACTTTTATATTAAGAAAAGTACTTTGGAGGATTTGCACCGATTGCGTTGTTTTCCTTCTTCCTTCATAGTATTTATAGAGTTTTATAAATTTCTCGTGATTCCAAAATGATTCTGAGAGCACTTTGGCCCGGGTAGTCTTACCCAGAAAATATACCTAGCATATCTTCATAACATATTGCCTATCATATATTTTGCCTATGCATATATTTTGATAGAAAGTATTTTGAATAATCCTAAAATCCGCATATAGAGACTGATCGTATTACGGGACCCCTAAGCGGAAAATATTTTTAGCCCCGTCCAAAAATATAGGAAATTCAAGTTATTTCCCCCTGTGTAAAACGGAACCTGCATAGCGCGGAAACTGACGGCCAATTTAAAATAATTTGTTAATAAAAACACCTGTTGTAAACAGAGAATGGAAAAATCATCCAACTATTTCAGCCATTTATTTCCATGAGAACCATTCTTCACAGAACTTTCTATTAAATTATACCACGATTTTCTGAAAGCCATTTCAGAACTTCAAGAATATTCCCTTAATCAGGGAGACTCTGAAATGCTAGAAATATTAATCATTGCTGCCAGTGGCGTAGCGTCCATTGAGGCTAAAAAGCTGAGCCTCCCCAGCTTAGAATCTAATTTAAATAATTATTTAAACATACTGTTATTTATTATAATTTTTTAAATAATTTTGCGAAGATATATGCATTATTTAGAAAATTGTTACATTTTACTTGCTTAAACTGACACGATTCTAAGTATTTTTCCCATTGAAACGTATATTTTAATGTTTTAGAAGCTAAAATCACCCAGCCTTCGTCTTCTATAAGGATACACGTAGAATTAAGACCACCGATTGTTAAACTCCTCCCTAGTCTATTAACTAAGATGGGAAGCTAATTTATAGAAGGCGTGGCTATTGCTTTCCCATTTTCAACCCTTTGTAAACAATCAATGATTGGATGTGGGACGTGACATTTCATCAATGACGGGTAGGTAGAGCAAACCTAATGGTTCCTCCATTTTGGGTCAAACATGATTCTATTAATTACTATTTGTAGAAAATAATCATTATTTGTAATACTAAAGAATTTGAGTCATTTTTCACGAATAACCTAGGATCAACCTAGGATTTTACAATCTCAAGATGAAGAAATATACTACTAATGACTACCATTAAACTTCAGTAGTTTGCAAAGTAGACTTAACTCTTTACATAGGCATCAGGTGTATTTGGAAGTTTTAGAAAGAATAAGTTTCATTTCCCTTTAAAACCCCCTGTTAGATGAGAATCTCAGTTAAATAAAAGTGGTTGATAATATTTTAGCGGATTCTTAGAATATTGTAATTATAAGATATTTTTAAGTTTTCATAGTACAGTATATGTAAATAATTAATAAGCAATATTGTTTAGGGACATTGCTGACTACAGTGATTTTCAACTAAGCTTATGTTCCAGATTTCTCACACATTTTTAGTTCACTTTTTCATACATGGACGCATGTAAAACGTCTGCGGAAAGAGGGGAAGGGTGTAAACTCAAGAATAAAATGTATAACATCGTCTAGACTAGATTGATGCCTCTGTTATCTTGAATATCCAAGGGTAGAGTGTCCCCTCCCCTATGAAAGACCGTGACTTCATATTTAATGAAATGGTTGTAAAAATTCAACTAATTTAGAAATAAGCAAACATTTAAAACACTATTATTATTAACAAATGACAAATCTCAAACTGATCCAAAAGTCATTTTATTACAGAACATCCTACAGACGTAAATATACAGACAGCCAAAGCGCTTTCGATCATCTTCCACGTTCATTCTCAGTGGCAATACTCAGCATTGACACTGAGAATGAACGTGGAAGATGTTCGAAAGCGCTTTGGCTGTCTGTATATTTACGTCTGTAGAATGTTGTGTAATAAAATGACTTATGGATCACTTTGAGATTTGTCATTTGTTAATAATAATAGTGTTTTGAAATTGTGACGTGTCGCCACTCCTGGTATAAACATTTAAAATGTTAGACTTTGTATGTATGTATCTTACATAGGTAATATATTTTAAAATATTGTGCATTTCATTCACTCTTAGCAATTTTATGTTAAATCATTTTATTTCACTCACCAAGGATATAAAACTTATTAAAAGTGCGAATCCCAATGTAAATTCCCTTATTATACAAAAACCTTTTCCAAGTTAAAATGACAATCGCTTAGCCTCTGTAGTCAAGAATATCTTGCTAAGATACTGATTGCTGCACGATTTTTAACTGAAAGTCGCATCATTAGTAAGGCACATGCCCAAAAAACTATGTTGGATCATTTGAAAGTTCATCTCACTTTTTTTTTAATGTATTATTTTGTTTTATGGCAAGAAGTAATAATTTGCTAGTAAGTCAGTTCATCTAGGTTTTAAGGTATGGTAATAAACTAACAGAGGGTAAATTATATATTTTTATTTACATATACTCCTGTGATCGCAGTTTGCAAAATTGTACGCATATACATATTTAAAATGATTAAATTAGCTATTATGGCATAATATAGTATTAATTGGAGTTATTTAGATACATTTTTCAGAATTTTTAAAGTTTGTTGTATCAGTGAGCAATTACATATGGACTAGTAGCATTTCCAGCTAAACTTAGCTTTTCCTGAAATGACCTGCATGAAACGGAAACCTTTTCAAGACGGAAAATACTTCCGATCCCCTGAATTCTGCAGGTTCGACTGTTTTAACATATTTATAGGGAAGCAACATGCTTGCATTCTGAAATTTTAGGACAATTTTCTTTTTCAATGTAGTTTTTTTATATATTTGTAGTATCTTTGTAGTATTTTTTTAGTATCTTTGTAGTTTTAGTTTTATACTTTAATTTTAGGAAGATTTACTTCATGAATATTATTTAAATTTAATTATTAAAAACTAAAAATTACGTCTACTTAAAAATCACATACAAAAATTAGGGGCCCCTAAAATTTTGAAGCCCAGGTGTAATGTGTTAGCCGCTTTGGTAAATTTCACTAAATTTACCTGAAATTATCTAATTTATAAAAAGCTATGATGCGTATAACTAAACCTTCCGACATTTTTGTGTTTCTGCTTCAAAATTTATCAAGAAACAGTAAAAAAAAATAAAAAATTACTGTTTTCACACGGTTTGATTCGGACGTAGGCAGACATCTTAAAAAACGTAGTTGTAAGATAACACAACTGTCAGTACTAATTAAGTATACACAGATTTTAAGTATTTTATTTTCAGATTACAAAGACAGCAGTTTGAGTATTTTTTTTATTTTTTTTTACATTCAAACATTACTGGTAGTTATAATTATTATCTATAAACGTTCCATTCGGAAGTTTAAATATATTTGAATACAATTTTTTTCTAATTTTATATTTGCAAAATACATGCCAAATATTTACGCAAAAAATTAGGAATTTATAAAAGCAAAATTATTTGTTAGCTATTAGATTCGATATAATAGCTAGAACACTCGTCAATAGATGGCGCAACCCGTCTACAATGTAAGATAATATTGGGAAATGATAGAATACTGTGATCTCTTTTAGGCACTGTAGTGATACTAACCTTAATACTGTACGAAAGCAGGCAGCAAGGCAGGGCAGGTACAGCCATTCTTGACCATAAGCGAATTCTACGTGCTGGCGAAGCTCTGGGTGCTCATCTTCTGTGCAGTGCTTAAGTAACTTTTATTTTACAATAAAAGTTTCATGAAAAGCTCCCTAGAATTTACTTTTACGTAGGGGCCTTTGCAAGGTTAAGGCGGCCCTGTGTACAGAGCTTACTTACAGGAGATTGGGGGGGAGGGGGCAGAACCTACTTGACTTTGGGATCTCTCCCCTACAGGGTAGTCCATACGAATTATTGGCCCCTTCACAAACATTTATCATGGGCCACTTCCATATTTGATTTCCTCCTCGCTGTGAATATTTCATGTCTTCTCCTTCGCAAAAGAAAACATTATTTTATTATTATTGCTATTATTATTATCAATACCCAACCGTCCAGCTCATCTTAGGAAGGTTTGGCACAGGGAAACACAAAATTATTAAAAACATCAAAGAAATAGTGGGAAGGGACGGTCCAAAATTCAATTTTATCATCAAAATTTAATTTATATCTTTCAAAATTGAATGACCCGCAATTAATCAGTTATGCCAACATCACCGATGGACAGGACCGGTGTTACAACAAAACAAAATTATGGCAATTTCGAACTCTCCTTTAAGCAAACCTAAGAAACAGCAAAAGTTTAACCTTGGACCCGCTCCCCCACCCAACATCACCATCAGGTAATGGGAAAATGTAACATTTGGTTCTTTTTTAATCTTGATGCTCCGGACTCTTTATAACCCAACGTGTTATCTTTTTTTTAATTTCTACTCTGCACACTTTATCCCCCCCCCCCCTCTGCTCCGTTTTCTAATCATTCTGAAGCACCCCCATGTTCAAATTTTTGTCCAACGACGTACCAAAGAGGTTGTACCCCCACCCACCCCTACATTATATCCTTTCCCAATCCAATTAATTATAACATTGCATTAATCTACGGTTGTTAGGATCTATATTGAAAAACAAAATCTAAACCCTCATTCGATAGGCGTCCCCCTTCCCTTCCCATTGATATTTTGTATAACTTACTTCTAGATGGGACACTGTACCGAGGATGCCAACAGAAGGGAAAGATGCATTGCATAAGGGTCCAGGCACCATAAACAGTTTATGTAAAAAGTAAAAAACTTGTAAAACATGGAGTAGTGGAATCTGAACATTCGCTGCATAGAGACCTGAAAATTACGTCGGAGGCACTGCATTCTACTAAGCTTTGTATACCGTAGTGGGCATCGCTAAGGAGGATGGGGGATGGGGGAAAACCACTTAGAAAAAATTGTCTAGGCCGGTTCTTCCTTTAGCTGTTGCTAAAGGACACTATTCTGACCTGACGAAGAGCTCTAAAAAACGATCTCAAAACAATTGTTGTCACTTAATTTTCCTATCCCTGCTTTCTTTAAAATATTAGAAAGTTATATTCTGCCCAAATCTCCCCCCCCCCCCTCCCCGCCTCAAAAAAATTTTCTGGCGACGTTACTAATAAGCCGCATTCAGGGTTGCCCATGAAGGGGAGATGGAACATCAGTCGAGTGGGAGGCGAGAGTTAGGAGGGCCCGAACAACCGGCCATCTGATTTATTTTAGGGAGGGGAAGACAACATAAAATATTCAAAGGAAGTGGAATATCAAATATGGAGATTTGTGGAGGGGGGGCTCTGATAAATGTTTGTAGGAAGGCTACAATTTGTATTAGTGGCCCTTCCTCATTTCAAATCAATTGAATGAAAAAGGTAATACAAAAAAGGTGACTCAAGAACTATGCATGGTCGCTCATGGGGGCCACTTGAATAGGGGATCCGAGCTCCAGGGGGGGGGGGGGGGGGCAAATCCCCATTTTTTTTAGTTTGCGGGGAGGAAATCGAGAAAAATTCCCAAGGAGGGGAAATCGAATATGGGGGAGGGCACGTGATAAATATTTGTAAGGAAGCCCTCAATTTGTATGGACGGCCCTAAACTTCTGACAAATGCAAATATATCGTTAATAGATTTTTACAGATCCTTAAAATACTGATCGATACGCAAGTGAATTATAAAAAAAAATGCTCCTTCAACATGGCGGATATGGTGCACATCAAAATTTTCTTATGAAAGAACTTCTAAAGTGTCGCCATCTATTGATATTTCTAAAGACCATCAGTCGTAATCTTATCACTATCCAATTCCAATAATATAATATCTGTAAATCTATTAATATAATCATTTTAACTATACAAAACTCATTCTGAATGTCAATATTAGAGCGCCAGTCATAAACAGTTGAGATTTTAGCAGAAACTAGATCTAGAAATATATTTTGCAAATAATCATAGAATAATGTATTCACAATCTATCTACTACCAGTAAGTTTTAAAAGAATTATCGTATATTATTTAAGAAAAAAAAAATTGAAGTAACCAGAAACGTCCTTAAATTACAACACCCAAGTAACAATTAAAAAGCCACATAATGAACTTAGACAAGATTAAAATGTTTTATCAATCAAACTAAATTACGATTTCATGGTAGTTAATTCATGTCAAAAGATGTGTGAAGATATATTTAATTTCATGCTCGAGATTATAGACGATTCGTACTTTGCACTCCGCACACCACGACGTAGCCAGAAACGAAATGAAGAGGAAGGAGCTGGAGGGAAATTGAAGGGGTTCAACCAAAGAATATACATGGGTTCAACCGTCACCTCCGAGAGTAGCTCTCGGAGACCTGCTCTCGGAGGTGACGGTTCAACCTAAGACTCCTATGTATATTTAGGAACCTTAGGTCAACCGTAGTCCCGCTGTAAGTAATAGGAACTATTTTTCAATCGTGCTGAAAGAGGGAAGGGTGACTCACTATGATTTTTTTTTTCTGAAATGCACTAAAATATTAAATTTTAATGTTTCAATAAATTGCTCTATTAAAATATTTTAATTAATTATAATAGAATACGGTTTACCTTTTACTGTGAGGAACCACTATTATTATGTGTTATTGAATCAGAGTTCATGTACTACAAAACCTATTAATCAATTGCATCTGGAAACTAATATTTATTATTATATATTTCAATCCAAATACAAACTGCTAGTATAAATTATTAAACTATATTTGTGAAATTGTATGCTAATAGTAAGCAGAGGAGTTATAACATGGACTGGGATATCATAGCCCTCCCCCCCCCCCCCCTTCCCTCATTGGCTAAACAATCAAATTACTTCAACATAGGGTCCATATTCGAAAAATAAATCCAGCACTGTAACTCCTCCTCCCGGCCCCTTCGCTCGTCGACCCACATTTCCAATATAGTGTCTACGCTACACCTACGCTACGTCTATAATAACTACGAATTCGACGAATTATATTGAGGAAATTTTAATTGCAAAATCACGTTCCCGCAAAGGTTGCAAAGAAACTTGTTCTTTCTTGGCATTGGGTAGTGAATATATCAAATTGCATGCATCGCAAGAATAAATTAATAAATTAGCGAAATATGACTCCAGTTGAGTCATTTCAGATACTTTTCAGTCCCCAATGATTTCAGTCATTTTTTATTGGTGGCAATCAAATTTGCCATGTATGATTTTACTTAAAGAAAATTTTTGAATCATCTTTTGCTCACGATTTACTATAAATAAATCTTCAGGACCTGAGTAAAGCAGGGGCAGGATCAAAACAATCCTCCGCGACAACCTACTAGTTTATGCCGGCTACGAGGGAGAGAAGCGTGAGATCTACCAAGCGAGGCCACAACCAGGAGAGCAAGGATCGGCGGAACCATTCACCAGGCAAGGCGAAGACACCCTTCCGAGACTCGACCCCAGTCGCCGACGGGTCTGGAAACAGGTCACAAAGGCCTGCTCCTCTCCGCCACCTGGAAGAGCCTACTTCAAGCCCTAAAGCTCGTTAGCATCCTATCCACAGATTGATTTACCCCCGGGTAAAAGGAGGATCAGAGATACGAGAAAGCTAAGTTCCATGCACAACAGTCTTGCGATGGGCCCCCCGGCGGGAGAAAGCAGGGACAAATACCCCGGACCCCTTGATCAGAGGGGCCCCAAAATAAACAATTGCAACATCTAAAAAATTAATGACTCCTTTATCAAAAATATGCATGCCATCGAAATAGGTTTACCCAAAGGATAGATTCATTTTGGGGATCTCGCATATGGATTAAACGCACTAATTTAGCATGTTAGCATCTTGACTATGATAAAAAAGTTGGCAATAACTTAAATTCCATTAAAACATGTAAGAACCATATTTTGTATACTTTTTCTAGAATGCAATTATATTTTAGAAAAATACTTTTGTTCATTCTATATATATCGAAAGGTGAATGGGGGGGGGGGGGGGCATCGGAGGAATATCTGCTCCGGTCCTCAGTTAGGATAAGTCGGGCCCTATAGATAATGACTGATATAAATTCAGCATCAAATTTCAAAGGAGATGCACGGAATAACTAAGGATTTTCACTTTCGGTTCAAATTTTTCCATTTTACTTGAAACATTGAGTTTCCAAGATTGGCTATAAATAGAGCTTAAGTGATAGGGTGGCTTACTAAGAATTTCCACTTACTGCTCTTTTCCACTTCCGCTCAAATATTTTCCTTCAACCATATATTTTTCAGGATTGGCTATAGATATAACTTAGATAATATCTGAAATGGATTGAGCATTAAATTTTGGAGAGAGTATAATGACTCCCTTTGGATTTTTACTTCCGATTCTCGAAATGTCACTTTCGATTCAAAAATTTACATTTTTCTTGCAACATCTATTTTTCAGGATTGGCTATAGAAAGACCTCAGATTATAACTGATATGGATTCAGTATCAAATTTCGAAGGGGATAGGAGGGCCACTAAAGATGTCCACTTCTGGTTCAAAAATTTTCCTTGTAACATCTACTCTCAGGATTGGATATAGATAGAGCTTAGATGATTACTAATATGGATTGAGCATTAAATTACAGAAGGGTTGGGGTGGGGTGGGGGGTTACTATGGATTTCCAGGGGAATATATTATCAACTTTTCCCCATAGAATATCTGTAAGTCGGCAAATTTCGAAAAATGAAATTATACCTATTAATCACGTTTCATGCAATGGTTGATAGAAACTCGTTCTTCCTTGGCATTGGAGAGTGGTTATATCGTATTACATGTATCGCAAGAACAGATAAAAAGTAGCGAAATATGACTCCAAGTTAAAAACAAAGTTTGGCAATTTCATTTCGTAATGATTTCAGTCATTTTTAATTTGCATTTTGTCAAAAGAAAAACTTGAAAGAAATTTCAGTTTATAATGTCAGTTGAAATTGGTTGGCAACACGAAGATCAGTAGCGGATTTAACGGTTGGAAAGACGGGTAATACAGACTAGGCCCCGAGCCTATTTGGGGATCCCCGAAAAATAACATATGATACCATATGCAATATTTTGTATTATAAAAAGGTAATACCCAAGTAGCACACATACGTAATTCTTATGTATCAGGTATACGTAATCTTTACGTATCAGGACATACGTAACTATTACTAAAAAATGGCACGTTAGGATACGGTATACCAACTGTTACAAAAAGGTATTCATATATATATTTGCATCCGTTATTCTTACGTATTCACATACGTTATTATTACGTATATCCAGATACGTTATTATTATGCATCTATATACGTGTTTATTACGGATCACATACGCTATTATAAGTTTATAACGTATGACTAATAATGCATGTTATTATTACGTATTATGACTAATTGTATACAATTAGTCACACAAATACAATTTCGGATCGGATACATTCTCAATTTTTTAAGTCACGCCCCCTCAATACGCCCCTGGGGGCCCCACTAGGACAACGCCTAATGGGGGAGGCTCGGAACCATTTTTACCTAGTGCAGTCTAGGCTAGACGCTAGGTGAGCTGCGCTATGGGCGACTGTACAGAGACCCAAGGGTCAAGGTATGTTAGGCCCTGTTTGGAAGACCTCCAAATTAAAATATGAGTTTAGAAATTTTAGTAGGACTAGGGGCCGCTAATTTACCCTTCGCACACGGTCTGCCAAATGACTAACGTCGGGCCTGCTTAAGTGTGTGTGTTGGTTCATTTACAGTAGTTGTTCCCGCCCGTATTATTTTGCCGACAGAGTCTTTCTTCTTGAATCCGCCATTGACGGTAATATATCCCCCTAGACCATAATGAATCCAAGATGATAGCGTGAGGTGTCCCACCCTCCCTCTAGAATATCTGTAAATCGACAAATTTGGAAAAATAAAAATATGCCTATCAATCAAAGCCTTTTATATGAAACAATAAACTTTTCTTTAAAATCGTTAAATTTTATTGGGGAAATGTTACATCCACCAACCTTAATTATTCACAATTAAATAAGTTCCACTTCGATCCAATAAATTTTACGCAAAACACTCATTTCATCATGCTAAGTTTTCAAAAATCTAATATTGCCTCTGTACTTATGATGTAAAGCTCTAATTAAAAAGCTTTGATATTTTGTAAACAAACTTCGATTTACATGATATCCTTCAAAATGCTTTACCAAGCCTACGCCTATATTTATTGCTGCTTGTGACAGCTGTTTGAGTAATTGAAAAACACGCTAAATAATTAATAATAGTTTTCATACAAGATATATAAATCGCCGAACTTTAAATGGATGTGTGTTCTAATATGAGCAGGACTTTTTTTAATAAGTTCAGGAATCTGATAACATTAATCATCTTATAAATGGATTTATGAATCACAAACAACTTATTAATAATATAGTGTAATTATTAAAAGGAAAATAATTATCATGGATTTTTCAAATGTCTTATATTTGCAAATATGTAGCATTTGTTTAAGAGAATATTCTCATAAAATATTTGGATTGAATTACTACATGGGCATAGCCAGGATCTCGGAAGAGGGGTAGATAGCAATAGAAAATCCAGTTGCCCAGTAGAAAGTAAAACATTTTCTTTTTGCATAAAAAATTGAACAGCAGCATTTTCTTCCGTCAAGGCTTACAGCTATCGGATTTGATTAGATTATATAGGAATCCTGCGAGAAAATCTTTAAGCATCCCAACAACTTTGTAAGGAAAGGAGCGTATAACGTTAAATCTATCTATAGTAAAGTGATCATACAGATCGAATAACAGCGATTGTAGCGCCCCTAGTGGAGGATTATTTAAGATATTAGGAGGATAAGTTATTAGGAGAATATAATATTTTAAAAGGCCATATTAGGATGATAAGTTGGGATAACAAATTCCTACTAATTAGGCAATGCTCTACAGTTTTGAAATTGGCTTTTATCATCTATCTCACATTGTTATCCAAATATTTTAAATTATCCGCTAGGGGCGTTGCAATCCCTTTTATTCGATCGGGTATAATCACTTTAGTCTATATAGGCCTAACGTATACAGTCATGGATGACTCCTTACAAAGTTCTGTATAATTTAGTCTATCTATTCTTGGTTTTATGCCCTCCAGAGATATTTTAACTGGAATTTAAAAATAGATTCTAAATCATTACTAGCATGTATGCACGCATAGAGTTCTCCATCCGTACATGGACATCAAACCCGTCTCCTATCTGGGTCTGAAGGACAGATTGTGAACCTTTTAGCTTGCAGCTAACAGAAAGCTTCTTATGACAAGAATGTCTGTGTTTGCGATTTTAAGAAATATTTTGTTAAGAGTTTCCTTACAGACACTTACTTTAAAATATCAGCAAATGTATGTACAGCACTTTTTTTTTTACAGAACTAACTATAAAGTATTTTCATTCTTTTTTGCATATTTATTTCGTATGGTTAAACAAATTTTCAGGAAAATCGGAAGAAACATCTGCAGAACCGAAAGTGGAAATCCTTAATGAACCCCTGCCTTCTATGGGACTAAACCCGTATCAGTTGCCTATAACCTCTATCTACAGCCAAGCCTGAAAAATATATGTTTCAATGAATTTTTTTTTTATATCGGATGATAAAAGAAACGGCAGTACTCACTTTTAGTGAGTTCTCAACCTCCTCCTGAATTTGGTGCTGAACACATATCAGTCATCATCTCAGTTTTGTAAAAAAAAATTCAAACTGGAAGTGGAAAAAGGACAGGAAATCGAAATCCCTAGCAAATCACTCTAACCTCCTCCGAAATTTAATGCTACATTCAAATCAGTTATCATCTGTGCTCTATCTATATCCAATCTTGAGAAATAGGTGTTTCAAATAAAATGAAAATATTTAAATCGGAAATGGAAATCCTTACTGATCCCCTCTCTCCGCGCGCGCGCACACACACACACATCCTTCAAAATTTGATGCTGAATCTATATCAGCCATCGTCTAGTCTCTATCTATAGTACATCCTGAGAAATAGATGTTTCAAGAAAAACTTTTTAGTAAAAACAATGGTACCTATGGCAAAATTTTTGACACCAATAAATAATATTACACGAACAATCATTTTATATGCAATTTTCTCATTTAAAAGAGATCAGCATAATTTTAAAAACCGCTAACAAATACCCTTCTAAAAATAATGTACATTTTAAATCTAAAACGCTAAAAATTATGAAAAAAACATTAAATATTCTTGCTATTATCAAAGGAATAGATATCACTTTGTACTTTTCATAAACAGTTGATCGACATTGCTTTGGGACTAGTTCTCTAGATACTTGGGCCTAGCCGTTCTCTATATACTTGAAATTTTAATTTTTCACACAGTGAACGTAATATACCTCAAAAGAATTGAACAATTGGGATCATTCACTGGTTATTATGGACATACTATTTTCAGTGAGTTAAGACACACTGATAAGAATACATAAGAAGATAACCAAATTCTGTCTTTATTTTCCGCATGAAATCAACATTTGTTAATTTGTAGGAAAAGTCGGAAGTTTGAGTACGTCATATTGTTTTATTTTATCAGAAGAATGTTACTTTTAAAGTAATGCAAGAGGAACTCAACGGAAAATAAGTGCAAATGAATCGCATTGATCTTAATAAGTTCATATTTCGTACAGTCAATGCCAAAGTTTGGATACTCACGGAATTTCTAACTAGAAAACAGAAAATGCGTAATTATTCTTTAAAATATGAATATATTATGAAAATTCTGATGTGAGCAGCAGACTTTCTCTACAGACTCGAATTCATTGTGTCCTTATTTCATTAATATTTCATTAAATTGGGTTTCATTGCACTAAATAACACGCATAATTATTTGAAATTACACTGAATTTACACTTTTAATTCAATTTTCGCTTGCGGTAACTGGGCGTATTTTCAAAACATATGAGCGTGCTTAGTCTTAGACTCTGACGTTCGATTTTGACGATTCTTGCTGGCCATTTCGCAAAAAAGAGCAGGTTTTTTGTTTTGTTTTCGAATCGTACGAAAATCTAATCAGCACCATGGTAACCTGTAAGTGACTTATCTACCAAATTTTGTGAAATTTGGTCAATTAGTTTTTTAGCTAGAGTGGATACAGACAATTTTTAGCGCCATTTCGCAAAAAAAGACAGGTTCTTTTATCCCGAATCGTACCAAAATCTAATCAGCACCATTGTACCAAAATCTAATCAGCACCAGGATAACCCACAAGGAACTAACCTATATTTTTTTTTAAAAATCGGTTAATTAGTTTTTAAGTTAGAGTGGATACATACATTGCACAGACAGACAGACACACATACATTGCACACACACATAGACATCACGCTAAAAATAGTTTTTTTCATATTCTAGAGGTCTCAAAACGTGTAAATCCGTCGAAAGCTCGAGTTGCGATTTTCGACACGATTCCAATACTTTCCCTATACATTATTATGTATTGCAGGGAAAGTATAAAAGATATCAGAGCGCGTGTAAATAAAAGTAATTATTGAAATAAGAAAAAATAGCACAATTTAGGACTAAATTTTAAAATTACCAAATGCCAAAAGTATAGGCACAATTCGAAAATACATGCAAATTTTTTTAAACAAAATATTATGCCATTAAATAAGCACTATCTAACTTAAACTGTGGTAACTTCCTTAAAATACCAAAGGCTCCGCCATTGACGACCGAGGAGGAGGTTCCCACCATTTGGAGACTGAAGTTCGATGGAAAGACGTAGAGGAAATTGCAACTTAATTAAATACGTCTAAACGAAGTATCTGTAGGATATTAACCGGTGGCCATGACAGGATACCAAAAAGCCGCTCTGGAATGCCACGTGTAACTTCTGCATACTATGACAGGCGGATTTAGCAGATGATATCTTCCCAGAATATGTTTTAAGTCAAGTTTAAACAAAAAGCTAACTCCAAATTTCGAAAAAAAAAACCTAGTCATAGACGGATTACAGAAGACAGCACACTGATTTAAAAAAAAAAAATGGCTCGGACACCAGCTTTAAAATCTCGACACAAGATGGAGAGATTGCAGTGGACACGACAGCATATGTCCTACAGTGATAAATAGCCATCCGTAATATTTAGTAACGAAAATAAATAGAATCTATGGTCCTGATGGCTGTGCATACGGAGAAGCCGACGCGGTGATTAATCGGTCAAGACCGTAGGATATCTACGGTCAAGACAAAAGTTTCCTCGCGCTCGCTTGGCTACCGACAGGGTTGTGGGTTCGAATCCCACCTGTGGGCATGGATGTTATGTAGTTGGGCGTTGTGTGTTCCGCCCCCACTGGTGCGCCGGGGCGACGTCTTGTGACGGATAAATTGTTCACAATTTTAGCATATGTATAAGCGAATGATTGAATGTATCAAGTGCCTGGCCATTAGCAAAAAATAATAATAATACTTACGGAATGGTTCACGATTCTGGCATATATATAGGCGAATGATAGAATGTATCAAGTGCCTGACCATTAGCAAAAAAAAAAAATAATAATAATAATAATTACGGAGAAAGCCTAGAAGTCTTCACACTGTTTTATTTAGGTTGGATTCTCTATTTGTTTGCTTGTTTGGGTCAAATCTTGAAATCAATTTCGGACCCACTTCTACCGAGTCGATGTTCTCGAAATTTTATACACATGCGTATTGCCGGCCACTCATCCTGTTACTCATACCCTAGGGTGAGTCGGGTGGCCTGGGTCTTCGACACATGCGTGTTGAGGCTCGGTAGCCCAGTGGTTAGCGCGCGGGAATTGGATTCGGTAGGCCCGGATTCGATTCCCTCCGCTGCCAAAACTACAGCCGTGTTCACGCGAAGTACGGTCACGTTAAACATGTGGGTCCGTAAGTCCTTCCGAGAGATTGGTGGTAGGGGAAGGAGTGTACGGTCCCTGTGGATGCCTCCCCCCCTGGGTTCCGGTCTAAATTGGGTGGCTCTTCCCGGCCGTCCAAACAGTTACCTTACACCTTTCTGGTAGGTCGGACGGTCTAGGTCTCAACAACAACACACACATGCCTATTTACTGTGACAATTCAACATTTCATCAAATTTGAGCTGATTCCCCCCCCCCTTCCCGAAATCATGTCCAGAATGGTCCGTAAAAATCTCATTGTTGTAAAATAGTTTTAAATACTATCCACTTTTATACATATATAATAGTACAACCGCATATTCAACGTTTTTTTTTAATTATCTTACAACAATGAGATTTTATATTGGGATATATATATATATATATTCAAAGTGGTCTGATGATCATGAAATATATAAATAAAAATAAAAATAAAATAAACCCAACGTTAGACTAGAGAATAATTTCTTTATAAATAAAACAGGTACTAAATAGGTATTAAATACCCGCGTTCCCTATTCCATATATAAGATAAGCAATTGAAAATTGGATCTCATGTTGAGAAAGCCTGGTAATAATATAAGCCTGTAACTACCCAATAAAGAAATTAATATTTAATTTTTTTTTAAATCATGTATGTAATACAGGTACTAAAGATATTAAACCCCCTTCTTCCCTGCATTAACAGCATTCCCTGCAGTGCATGAATAGTGTAATATATGAAAAGATTCAAAGATGTGTCTCAACAACAACACTTAAGAAGGTGGTCCACGTAAGATTGATTTATATCCGAATTTTGTCTATTATAGAAAGATTTAATTATATCCCAAATTACTTTATATAGATCTTTTATGTCAATATTGTTGAAAAGGTCCTTAAGGTCATAAGTTTTAAATCCCAAAATATTAATCGTATCCAACTTCTGAAATCATTGATAACTGTTATTAATAATATGAGAAGTTGAATTATCAATTATATTAGAAATGATTTTATTAAAAATGACCAATAGAGATTTACTAGCAACAGTTGCATATGATTTATGTCCTATAGTTACAGATCTAAAAGAGATATGGTTTTTATGAAATTTTGGGATCATGACAATATAAGGGAGTCTTAGATTGTTGCAAGGTAATTTTAATAGTTTATGAAATGCAATAATTTTCTTAGATATAGTTGTTGCTGAAGAATCAATTTTTTTTAAATATATTATTGTGATTTATGAAATCGTTTAAGATTTGTACATAACATTTTTTACAAAGGATGGCGTAATTGTTGGCAGCTTTATCCACATATGTGATGACAAATTGTGATGTTAGTTCATTTATTGCCTGTGATGTTAGTTCATTATAGCCTGTGATGTTAGTTATTGTAATGTTAGTTCATTGAAAGCTTCAATGGGATAGTTTTATTGGGGAACCTGATCATCGGGCTGAAAACCGCAGGGTGGTCAGTGCGCCGGATAGTTCGTCCCATGGATCGTTTGGACTATACTGCCCGGCGGTGTTGGATAGAGCTCCTCTACTACAGGCTGACTTATCAAGCACATTGAAGCCCATAGGGTTCCATGCTGCAGTTACAGAAATTATAAAATAAGTGTTTAAAATAAATACTTCATATAAAAAAATATGTTTCAATTAGAGTATTGTAGAATTTAGCTCGCACAAGTATGCTCCAGTACCTGGTATCCAATTATTTATTAGCCATTGTTTTCTTCTTTTTTCGTTTATAGGAAAGCGAAATAGCCTAAAACCCTTTCTAGAATGATTAGAGCAGTTCGGTGCAGAACAACCACCTATAATTATTTCAATTAGGCTTCCTAAAGTGAAAATACGAATAAAGCTAATGCTAATGGATTGCGCAACCAGCTATGGTGGGCTTCAATATGCTTGATGAGTCAGCTCGTATATAAAGGAGCCTTAGTGTTGGAGCACTGGTCACGGGACGCCACCCAGACAAGGAGGACAGGCTCTGGACGGACCAAGCATACAACGAGTAGAAAGGATCGAAGGATCGTGCGGCAGGCACATATAGAGCCCACGGCGACCCGATACACGATACAGGAGCACGTAGAGGCTCCTGTGTGCACACGAACCATATCTAAACGCCTGAAGGAAGCGAATCTGCAATCCCAACATCCCTGACGTGTGCTGCCGTTAAAACGGGAACATCGGCGGCTCCGGTTGCAGTGGTGCCGGGCCAGAGCAACGTGGAACGCCACAGATTGGCGATGTGTGGTGTTTAGCGATGAGTGCCGCTTCGTTTTGGGGACCGATAATCAGCGTGTCCAGGTGTGGCGGTCCCCTGCACAACGCCACAATCTCAACCTCATTATCGAACGCCACACCAGTCCCACTGCAGGCATCATGGGCTAGGGAGCCATAGACTACGACAGTCTCCTCTCTAGTAGTGGTACCTGAAACATTGATTAGCCTGCGGTACGTAGATGAGATTGTATCGCCCCATGTGCTCCCATTCGTTGCTGGGATTCCAGGTGCGCAATTCCAGCAGGATAATGTCCGGCCGCACATGGCTCGCCCAGGCCTGCCTGAGTCATCTCCAGACACTTCCATGGTCTGCCCGGTCTCCAGACCTGTCCCTTATCCAGCATGTGTGGGACCAGTTGAAACACCAGCTGCCTCGTTGCCGCAATCTTTGGGATTTGGAACGTAACGTCCAACAACTGTGGACTCGTCTGCCGCAGGACAACATCAGGCGTCTGTTCAACACCATGCCGGGCCGTATTGCTGCTTGTATCACAGCACGAGGCGGTGCGACGCTCTATTGAGGATAACCGGACTTGGGATCGTGTATATATCCTTCCATCAATAAAATTTCAAGTCCATCCTATGCTTCCTTCTTGGTGCGCAGCTTTCATTGTCCGTGAGTATATGTTAAAAAAGACATTAATTACTTTTTTATTCTGAAAATAATTAAAGACAGGTGAATGACAAGGAATGAAAGTACTTACCCAAAATTGTTCAGTTTTGTAATATTTCCCTGTGCAGAATGATAGCTAGAACATAGTCAAACTCTTGAAATGGTGAATATGGGCTTTAGTAAAAAGAATAATACTTTAATTAATTGTCATCTATGTGCAGAAAGCGGTGTTAAAATTTAAAGACAGGAGGTGAATGACAAAAAAGCTGAGGGACAGTTGTAAAAAATTAATTTAAAATATTGATCTAATGCATAGTGGATATCTTATTACTGTTTTCGTTTTAAATTATCTAATTTAATATAAAACATCAAATTAAAAAAAAATTAGGAAATGAAGGCTTGTACATGACGTTGTGATTTTATTATTTGGCTATTGGGACACACAGGCAATGACATTTAATAAGAAAACTAAATTTATAAATATTAAATATATAAATTGTTTTTTTAGCTAATTGGTGACAAATATGAACTAGAATATAGAAAACTGATCAGTGTTCAAAATCAGTCTCAAGTCATGCAAACTTTTATTAAAACACCTGGGACTTGTAAAACTCCCGTTTACAGAAAATGACCCATATACAAATTGTACGAAGTTCCTGTACAAGCTACTGAGTTTCGCTTACATTTCAGCTCATTTTGAGGCAATTGATACCTTTTCCACACACATATTTCCGTTCTTTCCAGTATTTAGAGCCATTTCCTCAATTTCAGCGCTGAATCGGCCACTCCCCTTGGCCACCGAAGCGTTGTGAAAGTAAAGACTCCTGATGTCCGTCTCTTGAAAGTTAAGGAAATGAAACAATTGCCAATGTTAAGTTTCCTGTCATGAAAGTTAAGTTATATTCTGAAATCTGTTATCATGAAAAACTAAATATGATGATTATTATCAAATGAGTGAATACTTACTTGATAAGCACTTTTACCAGAAATGAAATTCAATGGTCTACGTCAGTGTTTTTCAAAGTGCGTTCCGTGGTACCCTCGGGGTTCCGCGACAGTATTCCAGGGATTTACAAGAGTTTCGTGCAAATATTCTTAAAAATTTTAAAAGTACGTGTGAAATTTGAATGCATAATTTGGACCGCAATGGACTTTTCTCATTTTGGGGATCCTCCATCAAATTAAATTTCAAAAGGATTCGGCGACAAAAAACAGTTAGGAAAATAGATTTGCGGATTCAAAAATATTTGATGTGGGCCTTTCACTGCATTATGCAATAAATTTACTTCTTTGACAGTGAAATAATGGTGTACAAGATCTACTGCATAATGAGTGTGGCATTGAATGAAAACCAAGTAAATTGAAATTTGGTATTTTCGACAATTTATGAGTCCAAACTAAGCAACTTATTCATACTCATATGCAAAATTCATATCAACATACAATTAACTGTTAGAATTCTCAAATAGTAATTTTTTAAACGAAATTAATATCCCGTGAAATAAATGACTATCGGGGATTTTTTTTTACTTCAAAATACAAAACTAGTACATAAAGTATCTTCCCTGGTGAATGGAATGAACTAGATCCACGAGAATGATGTTGACAGATTTCTTGAATAATACTGCATGTGAAAAGTGAACCTACTTGATAATACTTAACTACATTTTTTAATTTTATGCAATTATTTTTATAATTGTATTTGAAAAACGTGTAATATTTCGAGAACAGTTCATGCTAGCGTTCTAAAATTGGTGTTATTCATTCTGAAATAAAAATTACGTCGAAAATGATTACACATTTATGGTTATAGAAGGTTCTGATTTTTTCAAATATTCATTCAAAATTCGAGGGGTCCTCCAATCATTCGATCACGTTTAAAATCAATAGAGTTCCAGAATTCACTGATTATACTAATCATACAAATTATTTTCTGCTTTATTTATTCGTGAGATATGGCGTCCTCACATACATACACATACACACGCGCGCACACACACACACATACACGTACACTAACATACACACGCACACGAACAGTAACATACACACACACCAACATATACACACACACTAACATACATACACATACTAGCATACACACACAAACATACACACACTAACATACACATACTAATATACACACACACTCACACTAGCATACACACACACACACAGAGACAGACACTAGCATACATAAACACACAGACGTCAGCTCAAAAACGTTCGATTCGAGTTCAGGGGTGCTTAAAGCGTGCCCTTCCGTCGAAACCTTTAATTCGAATTTTCGACCCCGTCACAATACTTTCCTTATACATTGTACTATGTACATTATGAAAGTAATGCTTAAATAAGTGTTTAAACTATTCATATTTAAATGTGCAATCAATATTATAAAAAACCAAGAACTTTATGACAGTGTCTGTGATTCTCTTAGAAACGTCATAAAAATCTTTAACACGGTTGATTTAACTTATTTTTAGAACGATACCATTCCTTATTTATGCACTAAATGCCAAGTTCACAGCTGAGAAAAGAAAATATTTGTTTTATTTATTTATATATGGGGTTTGCCATTTTGAAATGTCATGGAAGTACAGCAAGTTCTCGAATGGTTGATTTTCGGTACATGGATAAATGATGCGTTAGCTTCTATATCTAAGCTTCTATATCTAAGCTATTTCTATATATTCCTGAAATCTAATAAATAATCTTTATAAGCGAAAATCTAATAAATTTAAATGAAAGTCTAATAAATTTATTTTTAAAACTTTGAATTCTGTGCATGTTCGTCAGTGACGTCGACAGAATTTTCGAGTCCCTATGCAGAAGCTGCCACAGCATGACATATATAGTCTTTTACGTTTATGAAAACTGAGTTTGCCCCACTGACATCAGTGATTTGCCCCGTCCTGGGAGAAGTTTCATGGGGGCCCATGCCCTCTGGTTAACGTTTATGCGGTCTGCCCAAGCGACCCCGATCTTCATTCAATGCTTTCTTTTGCCCCCCTCCCCCTGCTTGTAAATTTAATTTTAGAAGTAGTTGGATCTTCAATGGAGGAAGCAGTGGACTTCAGTGGAGGAAGAGGAGCTCTGTCTGCGGCGCGATAAGCCAGAGTGTATACGAAGCCAACCCCCTCCGCTCACATTACACGCGGATATTGGCTGGCTTTCAAAACGATCGCCAAATGTATCACGTGACGCGCGGACTTTCCTTCTCAAGGTTATTTCGGAGCAAGACATTTCTCCTCTTCTATAACGTGGAGGAGGGTGGACTTCGCATTTACGTTCAAGTCATAACTGAATAATATGTTAAAGTTATAGCTCTAAGGCGATGGATTGATTTTTACTTTCATATAT